>JAJJWW010012660.1:0-50218 GCA_023531295.1 Papaver armeniacum
GTATGGACCAGGTTTTTCGCCTTATCCGCATCCAATCCATTGCACTACGGATTTCAAATTTGGCATCCGCATCCAATCCATATCCAACGGATTTGCATCCAATGGATGCACAGATGGACGGATTGGATGCGGATAATCCAATGGATTTGTTTTATTTAAAATTTATAGTAAAGAAAATAAAGCTAACACAAATGACTCCTTATAAAACCTACATATCATATATATGTATACAAATATAAAAATGCCATGTAAAACACCCCAAGCAAACATTTTAAAATTTTCTAAATGATCCATAGTATTTTCTAGAACTATATAAATGCCCTTAATTTAACGGATATGGATGTCCAACGGATTTTCAAGGTTGCATCCGGGCCCGATCCGTTATCCGTTGGATTTCAAAAATTCCATCCGCATCCAACCCATTAACGAACGGTCCGGACATCCATCCGAAAATGAATGGTTGGTCCCGGTTAAATCCACGGATGATGGGCCAAATGCTCACCCCTAGTCGGCAATATGGTAAATGGGCTTCAGATAAGGTACCCGTCTGAAGATGGGTTGTTCTCGACTATTTGTGCATTAAAACTGAAAGTTTAGGGCTAGACGTGAGCTTCAACATCAGGTAAGAAACCCTTTTTTTTTCCATTCTTTCAAGATGCTTTCGGCTTCCAGTAAAAAAAAACTGTGCAACGATAGCTTAACATCAGCATCAATTATAGGTAACAACAGTAATCTTTTAGTAGACATTCTATATCGTTTACCAGCAAAATCTTTGTGCGTATTCAAAATCGTATCAAAACAATGGCTATCTTCAATATCTGATCCATGCTTCGAGAGAAACTATAACCTTCGGAGTCGTCATCTTTCTGTGCCTGCACTATTTATGAAGAAAACATTGCGAGGAAAAGGACGTCTGACAGAAGTACTAGAATGTTAAGTTCTAGTCATGGATGAACGAATAGATAACGATTACGCTCCCTTCAAGACTCCCATTGCTGTTAACTATTTCGCGCGTATAGATTTTAAACACTATTGCAATGGTCTCGTATTGTGTAAAGTTCATGATGGTGGTTATAACACAGGTTACGTCATATACAACCCATCCACAGAGCATTGCAGAACGCTTCCTTCACCACCAATCAGAGAAAATCGCGTCCCTTATGACTTGAGTGCCACTATAGCTTTCAATCCTGCGAAATCAAGTTACTATGAAGTTGTATGTGTCTGCAATATTATTGATAACACCATACAAATGCATCATATTGAAATCTACTATTCCAAGACAGGCTCTTGGAGAGCTATAGGAGATGCCTTTCCTTTCTTTTCACCGGGTACGTTATCTTCTTATGGTGTGTACTGGAATGGTTTAGTGCACTGGATCGACAAGTGCACGGCAACTCTCCACTATACTGATATAGATAATGGATTAATGAAAACAATTGCAATGCCAACGAAGCCGTACCCGATTGAAGAATATAATAGGCAAATTGTATACTTCCGTGAGTGCAGCGGACATGTTCATCTTATGGAGATGCGGGAGGGAGACATGCCTCATTTTGACATTTGGGAGATGTGTACCGACTATATAGGATGGGATGCCAAGTATTACGTTGATCTTACTCCATTAACAACTGTATACCCTGGCTGTAGGGACAGACGGTTAGAGTTTTCAGTTTGAGAAAACACTACTTAGGTCGGTGAGAAGTTTAAGATAAACTTAAACTTGTTTGGGTTGGTTAGTTAGGTTTAGGAAAACCAAAACTAAGTCGGTCATATATTTGAGATTAAGCCAAATTTGTTCACTTATTCCTATAGTCTAGGAACTTAATAGCCAAGTTAAGGAAACCCTATTCTTGTTGGTTAAGTTTGTGACTCCTATAAAAGGAAGTCTAGGCTATGAGTTTTAGTTATGGAGTTCTCAAAGAAATTCTCATTAGAGATGTGAGAAATTCATCCCACAACTTGTGGTGGATGTGAGAGACCATCAATGGTGTAAGGAGTACATCATTATGGTGCTTATGGGATACTTATCGATGTTGGAAGATATGTCGTTATGAAGTATTCATATGGAAATGTTGGTAAGACATCTTGTTGAGGAGAAGATCATCTTGGTGGTGCTGGATTAGATTATTGATATTGAGCTAAAGGCATCCATGGTAATCTATGTCAGGGTGTGCAGAGAAGATCATCTCGTTGTGGTAGATAATACAATAAATATTATCTCATATGGGTGAAGACACTACTTTGTATTTATAGGGCATTTGTGAGAGTTGTTCGGTCACATTGTGGTGAGTCGATAATTGATTATTCAATTCTTGTGTAATTCTCAATTGGTTCTATACTAAAGAAAGAGGTCGTAGCCGTTTGGTGGATGTAGACAATATACACACATTGTGTATATTGTTGAACCACGTTAAATCTTTGAGTACTTTACTTCTTGTTGCTTTGATTTATGGCTTGCATCTGTGTGGTTCTCTTTCTCTTCTTCTTATCCTAGATCGTAGTGAGGTTCATGGAGCAATCCGAGAGATCAAGTGTTTCTTGTTAGCTATTTTGTTTCCATAGTATTAGCATGTAGATGGCTCTGAACCCCAACAATTGGTATCAGAGATTTAGGCTTGATAGAAGATTTGAAGAAAGAAGTTTTGGGTTTTCTGGTTGGCAGAAATTTTTTTGAAGACAAAGGATTTGGTTTCATCAAGTATGTGAGGAATTGATGTTACAGCTTCCGAAGATGCAGAGTTTGATGTTATCAAGTATGTGTAGGATTTGATTTTATCAGTTTTGGGAACAAAGCAAAATAAAGAATACTTCTGAAGGAATGAGATTATATCAGGTGATCTGCATTCGATGTGGTCAAGATGTATGGTCTTGATGTTTTGGTGCTCTACATTGGAGATTTGGCATTGATTCTTATTGGAGCATAAACCCTATGCATGGCTTCAAGTAAGTTTTATTTATTCTTTATACTTCTTACCATATTCTTGTGAACTGTTTGAGAGACCTACGTAGATTTGTTTCCAATTAATCAGTGTTTGCTTGGCAAGACACAAGAAGGCAAGAATATTGTGGTTGATACAAATATTGGTTTGTATGTTTATGGAAGTAAATATGAAATATAAGCATGTCAAAGTCTCATTATTGGTCCATACCACGGGAAACAATAGTTTGGTTATCAATCGTCATCAATTAGATCATGTAGCTGATTTTCTTTAACATTAAGTTAAAGAATGTGAAGATGAATTCATACTCGTTTTGCCTTAGTTGTTTGTTATAATAAGGATTTGATACGTTCCAGAAGTGAAGAGTTTGATTCTCAGTCTTAGTATTTGAAGCATGTGGCTACAAATAAATTGCAGGACAGTGATCGTTGGATGAGATGTGATATTGGTTGTGGTAGAGATATGGTTTCTTATTATTGTATAAGAAGCACTTTGTCGACACATTTTTTAGGATTTGTTTGTCTGTGTTGAGTATGGTATTGTGTCGGGTAGAACAATGTTTTCTGGAGTTTCTCTCATACTGTTTCCGATGGAGAAGCTAAATAGTTTGTGATCTTTTGATTCTTGCCGATGACGTTCAGTCGAAGAGTTATTTTTGGTTGTACACCATTTGAAGTCGATCGGATCTGGTTGAAGTGCAAGACCATTGGAAGAAATAGGTTGGTCTATTTGTGTTGCGGATACGTTCCTACTTTGGTGAAGACCCATTATGAGGAATTAAAAAGGTATCGTTTGGACACTTCAAGATCTTAAAGAATTGAGATACAATATTACAATGTGTATGGTGGTGTGGCTATGAGCTAGCGCATATTACTTAGGAGAAAACACGGTGCATGAATTTGAGTAGGGCTGCAATTTTGGCGTGTTTTTCCGTCGACCTTTTGTTATCCATTGGCTATTTGATTTCCTGATGATCGGTGTGAGACTTTCTGTTGGAGAGAGCTACATTATAGCAATGGTAATATTTGGGGGTTTGCTCATCTTCTATGGTTATTGAAATTGGTTTCAATAGGGACAAAGCCTGTAGAGATGAAGGTAAAGATTTCTTTTGAGAAATTAGCAACGATATAGTTTCTGTCAAGTTATTTTCTCTAAATAGCTTGAGAAAATAAACACAGCAGCGTCTTGAATTGCTTGGAACTTGAGGAAGTTATCAAGGTTTCGGATTATGGTGGGTGTGATTGGGTCTTTGTGTAAATGACAGATTATCATATTTCGAACGTTGGTGTACGTTAAGAGCAAGATTGGGAAAGGGATATGCACAAGGCAGAATGTGTGACTTTATGTATTGTTACGACGGTAACAATGAATTCTTCGACATTAGTCACGGTGTTATCCAAGTCTTATTATGTTGTGGTTTGACTCTCGCGAAGTCGAAACTACATGCTTGCTAAGAAATTGATAAAAGACTATCTTGACAATTATGTTAAAGCTCGTAAAAGGGATATTGTTGTCAAAGCCCGTTGAGGTTGCTGAAGTGATGAAGATGATTGGTGTGTCAGTTGTTGAAGACTCGTGAAGTTTGGACATATTTAGTATGGTATGTATGCATTGGTCAAAGATATGATGAGCTTTTTGGAGGAGTAAAACTCAATTGGGGATGGCGTAGAATCATGATCCAATCGGAGATAGGCTCGTAAAGCAAGATTCATAAGAGATGAGCTCGAGATTGGCACGTAGTGGCAATGATCCATGGATTGGTTGTATTTGATGCGCAGTTAGAGTCATGCTCAATATGCTTTGGTACATACAAGATGGTTAGTTTCTTGGAAGCTAACATGGAGACTGGTTTATTATAAACTAACGCGAAGTATCTCGTTAGCTCGCTTTGGAGGACATGCTCATGGATAGGAGAAAGTGTGTAATCAGTTGTTTAAATAAGCAATTGACTCGGCTGGAGTTTAGAGACGAAGATAAAGACTATGGTTCTGCTAAGGTAATGCTTTGCGGATGCATGGAGGCTCTCGTGGTAGTTTTATTTATTGATCGATTAGTTATAGATGTCAACCCTAACGGATGTGGTGCGCAACTTGGAGTTAGTGGCTTATAAGAGCGTAACATTGACTCAGGTGGAGCAAGGAAATCCAAGATGGAGATGTTTTCGTAGTATGGAACAAGTTCGAAGGTGGAAAAGGCTCAAGGGCGTATAATGACTATAACTAAATTCGAAGGTGGCATATGGACAACGATCGTGTATGATCTGATTGAGTTGGCATGCAATACACCTAGAATGATGCCAATCAATGTGGAGTTATGAACATAAAGGAGTAAGGTGTTTCTCAAGATGTTGCATAACAGAAGATCATATAATGTTGATTTGTTGAGATGGTCAGATTTTTCACCATTGTGGAGATTTGTACAATCACCAGTATGTGGATTGTTAAGTCTGAGTTGGTAAGGTTCAAGTTTGGTTTGCTCTCTTCTGTTGGAGGTTCTATGGAACAATTTGGGTGAACTACATTTCGGTTTTATTCCTATTGAGGATATGTAGGCAACCAGTGATAGTGCAATCGATTTTCATAAGATGGAGGGATAACAAGTTGATCATCTCATGCATGAATGCATGATCCGAGGTGGAGAATTGTAGGGACAGACGGTTAGAGTTTTCAGTTTGAGAAAACACTACTTAGGTCGGTGAGAAGTTTAAGATAAACTTAAACTTGTTTGGGTCGGTTAGTTAGGTTTAGGAAAACCAAAACTAAGTCGGTCATATATTTGGGATTAAGCCAAATTTGTTCACTTATTCCTAAAGTATAGGAACTTAATAGCCAAGTTAAGGAAACCCTATTCTTGTTGGTTAAGTTTGTGACTCCTATAAAAGGAAGTCTAGGCTATGAGTTTTAGTTATGGAGTTCTCAAAGAAATTCTCATTAGAGATGTGAGGAATTCATCCCACCGCTTGTGGTGGATGAGAGACCATCAATGGTGTAAGGAGTACATCATTATGGTGCTTATGGGATACTTATCGATGTTGGAAGATATGTCGTTATGGAGTATTCATGTGGAGATGTTGGTAAGACATCTTGTTGAGGAGAAGATCATCTTGGTGGTGCTGGATTAGATTATTGATGTTGAGCTAAAGGCGTCCATGGTAATCTATGTCAGGGTGTGCAGAGAAGATCATCTCGTTGTGGTAGATAATACAGTAAATATTATCTCATATGGGTGAAGACACTACTTTGGATTTATAGGGCATTTGTGAGAGTTGTTCGGTCACATTGTGGTGAGTCGATAATTGATTATTCAATTCTTGTGTAATTCTCAATTGGTTCTATAATAAAGAAAGAGGTCGTATCCGTTTAGTGGATGTAGACAATATACACACATTGTGTATATTGTTGAACCACGTTAAATCTGTGAGTACTTTACTTCTTGTTGCTTTGATTTATGGCTTGCATCTGTGTGGTTCTCTTTCTCTTCTTCTTATCCTAAATCGTAGTGAGGTTCATGGAGCAATTCTTGTTAGCTATTTTGTTTCCGCAGTATTAGCATATAGATGGCTCTGAACCCCAACACTGGCATGGTACTAGATACCGAATTTCACTACCATTGTTTTGAATCTTTTGATTTGTATGTGCTGCTTATCGAGGAAGTCGAAGATTCATCAAGGTTGATATTACGGATATGGAAGAACAAGGTGATATCATTTAACCTTAAAGATAAGAGTTTTATAAAAATGTGTAATGTTAATCCTGATGTCTTGGCAGAAGGATTTGAATATATCAAAACACTTGATCGTGCTTGAATATTGCTGTGAAGCAGACACACACATTATTGAACTGCCTGGAATATCAACTTCATATATAGGTTTTCTTAGTTTTATCTGTACTAGAGCTGTTTCTTATGTTTTTATTTCTGAAATGCTGAAGTTCTAAGTTTTCATTTCTGAAATGCTGAAATTCTAAATTATCTCTTAGAAGATGCGACATTAATGTTTCTTTGCAGAATGCTTTAACGTTTTTCCAGCAATTGGCCTTGTTGTGCATCACAACTTATTCTTGTAAATTTAAGTACATATTTTAGTAGACATTCTATATTGTTTGCCAGCAAAATCTTTGTGTGGATTCAAAATCATATCAAAACTATGGCAATCTCCAATATCTGTTCCGTACTTTGAAAGAAACTGCAATCTTCGTAGTTGTTGTCTTTGCCTTTTTATGCCTGCATTATGTTCCCCTCAATACTCCAATTGCGTTTAGACGTGGCTAGCTTATATATTTTGAGCAGTCTTGCAATGGTCTTGTTCTGTGTAAAATTCATGATGAACATGGTAGTGGTTATTATTACGCACCTCGTGTCATATACAATCCGCCCATGAGGAACTGCAAAACGGCTTCCCTCACCTCCATTCAGAAGAACTAATGGTGTCCCTCGTAAAAACTACAGTGTAGTTTTCGATCCTGCAAAATCTAGTTACTATGAAGGTTTGAGTATCTGCAAAACAAATCGAGTTACCCTCAAAGATGCGTATTATATAGAAATCTACTCTTCAAAGACGGAGTATCTGAATGATACAATGTAAAACATAATCTTTTCAATCAACTCTATTACACCCACATCGAAAGTCGTGGATCTCATTTTCGTTGCGGTTGCCCTTGGATTTAATAATCGAGAGAAAAATTCATGACATTCCGGCAGAGAGACGGCGTTAGCTGACGGAAAATCAAGTAACGGTAAAAAAGAACAGGTTATCCGGAGAGGGACTCGTAGAGAGAAGCCGTAAACAGGTCAGCGTTTCCACTAATATATACACATAATTCATCATTCGCCACGTGTCGGAAGAATTACACGTGGAGGACACACAGCCTGAGACATCAAGGCACGATGTCACGTCTCAACACCCAAGGGGCATCTGTCATCTGCACATGTTCATCATCAAGCCGATCCGACGGCCAAGAACCCAGGGGCACTGAAGTATCAGGCCACTGAGAAGTACCGAAGAACACTCTAGGATCTGCTTTACCCCATCTCAAGGAAGACCCAAGATCAACGGTGGAGACTAGACTAACTGACACGGATGTGATGGGAGCCGCAGACATCTGTCTGGCGTGTGGAGGTAGCCCAACCACCCACATTAAACACTCTAGGCATAGAGTACGTGTCGATCAGCCTGTGGATAAGAAAGAGGTGACCCATCGTTACCATGCATGACCGATGGAGCCATCGGTCGAGAACGAAGACATCAGTGGGATCCGCACAAAGATCAAGAAGATAAGGTTATAACTGCCTCTGATGGTGGACCCCATGTTCTATCCCTATAAATACCCCTCTCCACTGAGAGAGAAGGGGTCGACCAATTTTTAGTGAGCAGAGGAGAAGACAATAAGGGAGAGAAATAGGAAGAGTAAGTATGAGTTCCATTTCCCCATTAGCTTCGTTATTCACACAGAGTTATTCGACTATCTTTATAATTCTTAAATACATAGTGAAACACAAACCCCTGTGGGCGTAGGCCTTAGTGCTGAACCACGTAAATCGTCGTCTCATTTACATTCAGCACTTTACTTTCTGTCATTATTATTATTATGCTCTGATTTTTTATACATCTCGATCGTAAGAATAACTAAATTACTCCCCCACGACTAGACAGGGACGAGCCCGAAGGCTCTGAGTCGATGAGTCATCGCATCAACATAGTTTCATTTATGATTTATTCTTCTTTATAAGTACATGAATAAATGAGAGTATTGTTTGTGAACATATGGATATCATCGTTATTTCTATGTTCACAATCTGGCGCTAGAAACAGGGACTCTGTCCCGGTAAAAGATTTATCTTGTCCTATGATTTTACCTATTTTTTTGGCTCCCCGTGCTATTATCTAAATAATAGTGTTTAAGCTAACAATCGAAATCATTCTTTCAAAAATAATTTTCTTCATGTGATTAAAATTTATCGTCTCCGGATTTAAGTACGATAGAAACTCTATAAATTAATGCTGTCGGGACCATCAAAATTTATTAATTAGACGAGATATTAATTAACCAATAAATTAATATTTTATTAACTTATAGATAAATTTCATATCACAAGTTAAGAAAAAATTGGTGTTTTCGCCATTGTAAACTTCGATTAACAGATAACACAAGTTTAGACAATTTGGATGAATATATAGACAGTGAAATCACTCAAGACTTGCAAAATTTGATCGAGAAGTTGGGCTATCGCAATTCAACAATGTCGAAGATGTCCTAAATTATCCGAAAGAAAATGAAGTTACACAGTTGTTGACTGATGAAGAAATAATCGAGAGCGTTATGGGTACTGATAAAGATGTGGAAGAAGATGATGAAAGTTCTACCATAGAGCTCCCTTCACGAAACGAGGCTATTAAAGCGACAATCACATTGAATAATTTCTTGCTGAGCTATGAGAAAACAACACCAACAACTCTTACAATTATAAGAAAAATTAGAGATGAAATTCAATGTGATATTGATTTTAGAAAAAAACAGAAGACAATTAAATCATTTTTCAAAAGTCTTTGTAAATCATTAATGTATTGAATATATATATGCATTATTAATTTATATTTCATATGGGATCTACATAGGTAATCAAAAATGTATTATCTTATAATTTTAGCGAATTATTAATTTGGCACGTTGTTCCCGACTCGGGACCGGCCAAAAATATTATTTAAGAGAATTTATTAAATAATCGAGTATTAATTAAAAGAGTTTCTACTGTAAACTTATAGATTTATACTTTTCTTAGAAGTTGTCCATGTTTTCCAAGCTCAAAACTCCCAGATCTATGCATTTTCTAGAGTTTTTCATGTTTCCCGAATTCAAAGCTTATGGATCTAATGCTTTCCTTAGAATGTTGCCTACATTCCATGTTTAAAACTGAAAGATCTACGTTTTTCTTAGAGTTTTCCACGTTTTTCATGCTTAAAACCGATCGATTTGCACTTTCCTTAAAAATGTTTTTTAGATCCATAAGGAGATCAATGTTTATAATTATTGGATATGCCTTTTCAAATCTTTCTCTTTTCACGATCCCTCAAAAGCTTTGGTTGAGTTTACTATACTTATGGCCTTCACATTGGGATTAACTTTACTAATATGACCCACATGGATATTGGATTTTCGATGATGTTTTACCTGTGCAGGCAAAGGGATCGAAGATGGAAAAAACGAAGGATGTGGGAAAGACCAAGGCATCGTCCAAAGAAACACCAAGGATGACACCAGTTATGACACGCAGTAAACAAAAGGGTGAAAAGACGAACGCACCAATCCAGAAGCCAGATGCATCGGAAATCACTTCACCCCTAGACATCAACATCGGAGCAGCGGCAGCCCTCAAAGCTATGGCAGCTAAAGCTGAAGCAACAAAGGCAGCCGCGGCCTCCCGAGCTGACCAACAACGAGAAGGATTTGCAGAATCAACGATGCAACAGCCAGCCCTTGGAATGCCGACAACAAACGATCAGAACCAGACTCTGCCAGTTATACAACCAACTCCCCCCCATGTGGAATTGCAGTTGTTAAGTTCCGAACTGCCCCACCCCTTGATCCAAACAGTTGATGAAGATCACACTATGGCCATTGGGGGGCAGGGACGGATCGTAACTCCAAACCAATGATCGAATCATTCCCTCCAGTTGATAGCAGAGCTTGAGGAATTGAAGAAGAACCAGAAGACATATGCAGAGGCCGTGGCATTATTATCTCGAGAAAATCAGGAACTCAGAGACAAAATTTCCCAAAGAATAGGGGCAGCGCAACAACATGACGAAGCAACCTCTAAAGCACCTGAACCGAACCACGATCGAAGGATTGTTGTGACAAATCCCGAACCATTGAACCGAGGAGTAACAAGAGGAATTAGATCTTCTGATCCAGATTACATGCCAGAGGATTCAAACTACTTTGATAGTGAGAGCCAAAGATTAGAGCGATCCGCAATCCGAGATGATCATCAACGAGCAATGGAGGACCTTCGTGCTGAAATGATGGCTGAGATCAAGCAACTGAAATGTAGACAAGGGGGGGAAGACTAGAAGAGGTGATGAAAGAATCCAACACCACCCCACTGGTTCCGCATTTGGCCAGAGCTCTCATTCCTCAGAAGTGCCCTATCCCAGCGTTTGAATGTTACGATGGATCCAGCGACCCGATGGCCCACCTTCGGTATTACAATCGTATGTTGGCTCGATGGGATCAAGATGACGCAATCCTCTGAAGATATTTACCTTCAAGTTTGAAAGGATCGGCCATATCCTGGTTCGATAACCTTCCACCCAATTCCATCGAATCCTACGACCAGCTTACTGAGAAGTTCTTGGGGACATACATGTACAACAAGGCTATTAACGCAGGGATGGACAAGTTATTCTCATTAGCAATCGCTTACAAAGAAACAACCCTGGAATATACCGACAGATGGCACAAGATTTGCCAGGCAATAGGGAATGTAGATCCAGTGGTCAACATTAACTGCTACAAGTGGGGGTTGGATAGGATGAGCCCGCTGTTTGTCGAGATTCATGGAAGCATTCCGACGACCGAAGGAGACCTTCGAGTAATCATCGAAAAGCACGCCAGGCTAGAAAAAATCCAGCGGGAAAATCCCAGAGCATAGACTCAAAGATCTCATCGGAATCGTTCAGTAGAACATGCTGACCGCTGTAGTATGCGTCAAAAATAATTTCACTTTCCTAAAGTATATGATAAGAAAGATTTCTTTTCCACAGAGAGGCAATTGTAGTTATTATGTATTCAATTTCTTAAAGTAACCAATTGGGGGGATTTCTGATTTTTATGTAAGCAATAAAAGTAAATCAGAAGCAAAGTAAATTGGAGAAAATAATCAATAGAGAAAGATATTGGTCAAGGAATTCATCTTCAATCTTAAACATGTGCTTGCATATATGATTAGAATTACAATTTAATCTCTTTTATTATCAAAAGCCTAGAATATCAAGAGAGCAAGATAATCTATTAATTTCCCTTGTCAACATCAATAATGGTTTTCGCCGTTTTCATGAAGGGACGCCCAAGTAGCAATGGAAGAGACGAGTCCGGTGAACCTTCATCCATATCTAACACACAAAAGTCAGATGGAAATACAAGTTGATTAACCTGCACAAGAACATCCTCAACAATACCCATTGGGTAGACATTAGAACGATCGGCTAATTGCAACACAATTCCAGCCTTTTTAAGAGGACCCAAGTCAAGTGAATTATACATGGATGCGGGCATAACATTTACGGATGCACCTAAGTCCAACATAGCTTTGTTACATGTGGTGTTACCAATTGTGACTGGAATGTCAAAACTACCGGGATCCTTGCACTTAAGTGGGAGTTTGTGTTGTAAGATTGCCGAAGCATTCTCCCCCACACTAAGCACTTCATTACCTTTGAGCCTTTTGTAGTAGCAGGATTTCCCACACTACACCCCTCACTATATTTTGTAGATCTAAATCATATTAATCACCTAAATTTCAAATATAAGTGCTAGAAATTTAAATAGACACATAAGATTTTTTACGTGGTTCGATCAATTTGATCTACATCCACGATTCTTCACTATGATTGTTGAGGTTACATTTGAATTACATTGAGAATCTCCATTAATGGATACTTTCTAGAGCTCTAGATCTAATTATTTGGGGAAGAAGATGATAAAGAAAATAAATCTCTCTCTAAAAATATCTCTCTCCTCCTAAAAGTGTCCTCTCCAAAATTATTCCTCCTCTTTTCTCTCTCCTGCTCTCCTCTTTATATAGGTGTTTACATAGTGGATGACAGCTCATATTCTCGCGAGCCCTTTAATGATTTCGCAGGCTCTTGCTACCTTCTCTCGAGACACTCTCTCGAGCCTTGCTACCTTCTCTCGAGACACTCTCTCGAGCCTTGCTACCTTCTCTCGAGACACTCTCGCGAGTCTTGCTACCTTCTCTCGAGACACTCTCTCGAGTCTTGCTACCTTCTCTCGAGACACTCTCTCGAGTCTTGCTATCTTCTCGCGAGTTATGAAAAATAATGAATCTCGCAAGCTCTTCTCGCGAGTTAAGGAAATAATTGAATCTCGCACGCTAAGGAAATATGTTGTGCGATATTTGAATCCTACATCTTGCCTCTTTTTCCTTGAATATTGCTTGAAGAGCGATCTTTAAGGAAAAATCATTGTTGTAGTAACCTTTGGTCTTTGTTGATGAAGGAACGAGCGGAAGAATACTGGACTTGAAAAGTACGTACTTGCCTCTATTCTTTTGCGAAGTTCCGAAGCTTTGAGAAGTGAATATGAAGTATCATCTCTTGAAGTATGCGAAGTATGAAGTATCCTTGAAGAAATATAAGAAGTACTCAATCCTCGAAATATATAAGAAGTATGAAGTATCCTTTGAGAAGTATAAGAAGTACTTAATCCTCTAAATATAAGAAGTATTGTGAATCCATCATGCGAAACTCCCGCTCCATGTTCTTTGCCTCATGCTATGCTGTAATGCAAATAAAAATTTAGATTAGTATTCAACATTTCTTTTATCAAAAATATTCATTTAATTGCAAGTTCAAATCGTTTTTCTTTGTTTTGATTTCCTTTGTATAACTTATTTCGTTTCATCCGATAAACATCCTTCATGGAGATGATCCTAATAGGTACCCCCTTATATAACGCACTTTAGGTACATTGCCTCTTGCGAAATCCTAGAGTAAATTCGCGAACTAGGGTGTACGCCATAAAGGTTTGCCCATTACTACTCTCCATGTTGGATATCATTCTCATTTGAAACAAAGCGAGTATTTAAGGGAAATATATAAATTGATAAATGCGAGATATTGTTCTCGAATTATTGTAATCGTGAAATCTTTGTAATTCTGCGATTGTATCGCGTTTTGTAAATCAAATCAAAAATCTTTTATTTTTGTAAGTAAAATGTTTAAGGAAAGTGGTACTTAGCTTTTGTGGTTTGTTGTTGTCAATCTCGCGCAGCAAAAAGAAATGTGAGAAGTGAGACTTGAACCCTTGACCTGCCTCTTGCATATTCTCGCACCATACCAATTGTTCTAACCTTCTCTTGCGAAATTAATTTGCGAGATAGTTATCAACTTTCTTCTTTGAGAAATAAGCAAAGTCTGTGCGAAATTTCGCATAACAAAAATAAGTGTGCGAGAGCAAGAATTGATCCTGCGACCTTCTGCTTGTATTCATGCCTCCCGACCAACTGTGCTAGCCATGCCTCTGCGAAGTGTTTCTGCGAAATAATCACTTACTTTCTTCTTGCGAGATACTGTTGCGAAAAATCCATGTGAAAAATACACGTTCGTTGCGACTTGAACTCGCGACCATGAACTCATTAACTTCGGGTGACCAGTTGTGCTGCCTCTTGCTTGCGAGATAACGAAACAACCTTGCGAGATTATACATTTTTTCCCATTTTTGCGAAGCCAAAAAATTCTTTGCGAGGAGGGAGGTTTGAACCCGCGACCTCTGGTTTATACTCTTCGCCAGTGACCAATTGTGCTAGCTGCTGTTTGTGAAAGAAACACACAATACTATAACTTTATTCACTTCTTCGCTCTCGGAAGTTTAAAAAATATGTAAAAGGTGGAATTCGAACTCGCAACCCCAAGCTTGTTCTCTTCGCAAACGACCATCTGGGCTACTTGTTGCTTGCGAAGGAAACACACAATGCTATAGCTTTATTCCATTTTTCCCCTCTTGAAAGTTCAAAAATATTTGAAAAAATATGACTTTGGCGAGATTTGATCTTGCGACATCAAGCCTCTTCGCTCCAACTCAAACCATCCGTGCGAGCTTCGTTTGTGATAAAATTCACAGCGTTTTGTTCTTATCCTTTTCTTCATTCTTCCTTTATTTCCTTCAACAATTTTCCTCTTTTCTTTTTCTCCTGAATATGAAATCTTCCATTAAAAAACTAGCTTTCTTCCTTGAATTTCATCACAGCAACCTTGAATTGTTGACGGTGTTTTCTCCCTGAAAATGTGATTTCTTCCATAAAACTTCCATTTTTGAACCCAAATATTATAGATCTGAATAAAAAGTATGAACAGTAACTACTTTTCATGGAAATTTCTCTTAAAGTTTATAGATCCAATTGAATTCACCACCAACAGTAGCCGTTTTTTCTAAACTTTCTTGAACCAACAAGATTAGGTCCCTGTTTCTAGCGCATATGTAGTAGCAGAAATCCCACACTACACCCTTACTCAATTTTGCTTAATTAATCCATTGAAAGATGTAAGATTAAGAATATTTATTGATTGAGTCCGTGAAATGTTTACACAGGAAAATAGAATTACACTTAGAAGTTAAAACACTCTTAAACTTTCTCTCTCCTAATGACTTGCTTAACAATTCCCAAAAGATCTCTCCCTTACAACAGATGCACTCAGCCCTTTATATAGGGTTATACATAATGGATGACAGCTAAGCTATTCTTTATTTTCGGGAATGTCTCGCGAAGTGTCGCAAATGCGCAAATATTCATTCTCGCGACACTTCTTAGCCCTCGCCAGGTTTCATGTCTTCCAATTGTTTTGTTTGTCGTTATTCATCGCGTCGTTTATTCTAGCTCCCTGCGACTCCCTCGCGACACCGTCGTTTATTAATCCCGCGAACCTTGTCCGTTGCGATATTATGATCCTACACCTTTGTTTATTGGTACACAAGTCCTTCAACACCTTTGCATACATTGAAACTTGCTTGATTGCATTTATGAGTGGTATGTTCACATGGATCTTCTTGAGAATGTCTAAAATCTCCTTTTCTAGTTCCGCCTTCTTGGAATTTGCAAATCTGCGAGGGAAAGGTAAAGGAGGAACATAAGTAGAAACTGGAGTTTTAGAGTTAGAAATAGGTACCTCAGAAGTTTGGGGAGAATCCTCATTTTTCTCCTCCAAAACAGGTTCCTTTGGAGCTTCCTATTTTCCCGAATCAGTAACTTCGGGTTGCACAAGTTGTGTACCACTTCTCAACATAATAGCATTGATCTCCCCTTTTGGGTTGATAGGTTAAGAAGGGAGTTTCCCACCATTTTGTGCCTTCAATTGATTCAACTCAATAGCCATAGAACCAACTTGAGTTTCCAAATCCTTAACCGTACTCTCCGTTCTTTGCATAAAAGATTTCAGCAACTCTTCCATATTGGACCCCATATTTTGAGGTTGTTGTTGTTGATGATGAAATTATTGTCTCGGCTGGAATTGTTGTTGTTGAGGTTGAAATCCACTCGGATAGTTGAAGGTAGGTTGTTGAACCGCTCCTTTCTTGTTGGCATAACTAAAATTGGGGTGATCCTCCATCCAGGATTGTAAGTGTTAGAGTAGGGATCATACCGTCTTTGTTGATTTGGAAAGACCGCATTAGCTTGCTCGTCTTCATAAGATTGAGAGGAACTTGGTATCACCGCGGATGCAACTTGTTGCATCATTGCTGTCATGTTACCCATTTGTTGACGAAGTTCCTCGACCTCGCTCACTTCATTTACTTTCCTAAGAAGCACATCAGAACCACGACTCAAGAACTGTTGGGAGTTTCTTCGCCATGTTTTCAATCAACTCTCTAGCTTGTACCACCGTCTTGCTCACTAGTGCACCACCACCCGCAGCGTCAAGAAGATTCCTATCACTTGATTGGAGTCCTTAATAGAAGTATTCACTAGGCCAAATGTGGGATTTAGTGACAGTTTGAAATTTTCTACCATGACGGTTTTTGTAAAAACTGTCATAATATATTGCTGGTCAAGTATAGCTGACGGTTCTTGAGGCGACCGTCATAAATTGTTGCTACAAATCGTGGCACTTAGACTAAACTGTCACGGAAACTGCTTATTATGACGGTGATTATTTCAAACTGTTACAATAGACCTAAGCTACGGTGACACTTGTTAACTGTCACATATATTCATTATATAATGACAGTTTGTGTATGAACTGACACAGTAGCCCATATAATGACGGTAGGTGACTAACACTCACGATAGCTTGTAGTGACGGTTAGGTGACTAACCCTCACCATAGCTCATAATGATATTTGGCTATCAAAATCGCTGCAAATTGTGCAATCATGTTTAACAATTAATACACGATAATCTATCTAGTGGTCCTAGGCAAAAAAAAAAAAAATCTATCTAGTGGTAATGGAATCAGTATTTTAAATCCTAAATATTTTTATTTATTTTTGAAGAGAATCCTTAATAATACATATTAATAAAAACATTTTGACTATATATTTTTTTTTGCTCGATTACATTTTGACTATATATACTAACAAGATCATTTTGACCATTTATACTTCTCGGGAAAGTGGATTTGTTGGGCACCTAACGGTCCTAATCCATTCTTCTGCTTACAACGTTGCCAACTACTTCATTTTCTAATACCTGCTGGGATTTCGACTATCTGACATGACATACCAACCGAATGGGATACATTTTTTTAGTGTCCTATACAACCTCCGTTGATTTTAGTGTCCCGTTAACTTAAAGGAATTCAAGATTATACATAAACTGGGAAAATATCAATCCGTTAAAACTTCTTTAATAAGTTTTTTTTTAAGAAAGAAATTGTGAATCATGTGCGGAAATCACGTATTGGAATCCTCCGATTCCTCCCTACGATTGCCAAAGGATCCGGTTATATGTATAGCCCACCCATAAAAACCCTAGGTCAATTTTCTAACTCTCCGCCGGTCTAGTCTCTCCTCTTCTATCTCCTTCTTCCTCTCCTTCTCTGTTATGATATTCCTCCACCGCTAATCGCAAATCCATCACAAAACCAAAAAGCATCGGTTTTAGAAAAGCTCGTGCTTCCTCATAGATTTAACTGTTTGATTTCAATATGAATTAGGTTTTCATGATTTGATTTTTTTTTTTTTTTTGTGTGTGTTGATCAAAACAAAGGGCTGAATTTTCTAGGTTGGGCTTCCATGGTGATTTTTCAGAAAGAATTTGTTTTTTTCTTAGGAGAAGAGATGAAGAAGATGTTGCGGCCAGAGCGAAGAACCGTCCAATCACAGGTGTTATGTATCCTCATTTGTTTCTTTCATTTTTTTTATTTTATTTTAGATTCCAAGGGCTTTTAGTATTGCAGGTGTTGATCTTTGCGGATTCTAGTTGGTTCTGATTGAGGTATTGCGTTGGTTAAACTAAAGGGTATACCGATTTATTTTGCAGAAGTGGTGAATATTATTGAAAGGTTGGAACGTCACTCCAGCTTATTATTATTACTCCATATTTATTGAATCAGCTTCAAGCTATTCCTCTAGTCCCAAGTTTGCTTGTGATATGCAAGAGCAGTGAAATTGATTGATTAATGTCTACTTTCATTGCAGGCATCTACAACCAAATGCATTATACAATTCCAATTCTGGATGACCTCAAGACATTTGAAAAGGGGAGAAAAAATAATTGGAAGATCAATTGCGAATAATCTAAAATCAATCTTAAATCTCAAAATCTCTGTATATTAAGTAGTAGCAGTAGCAATATTAGCAATAGAATAGGTTATGCGCAGCTTACATCTTTTCTGTAATTTTTTTTTCTTTTTGAAGGAGTATTTTTTAAGTTTTACTTAAATTTTGATGTATTAGAATCAATTTCAATTTAAATCAATTTAATTATATTCTAGTTAGGCTCCAAAAAATATTGAATGTCAATCCGTAATTGAACCCACTAATTTTGGCAGTTAGTTATATGATAGTTTTCCACAGAACAGTCACTATATCTGTCTTAATGTGACAGTTGATAAACAAAAGCGTCAGTGAAGGGTATATAAACCGACGGTTGTACAGGAAAACCGTCAAAAATATTTCTTATGATGACGCTTTTTAACATTATATAACACTTCCACAAATATCTTGTAACGGTTATCGGACATTTCAGAACTGTCATTATAAAGTGACCCCTACGGTGACACTGGCTTTGGTGACACTTTCGTATTTCACCTGAACCGTCATAAAATTGATACCCTGACAGTTTTGAAATGTCATCAATGTCAATTTTTCTACTAGTGATTGGATGATCATAGCGTCACTGAATTGGTGATGAGGGCAGCTTTCCACCAATCTCTTGTATTGTTCTCAACATTCATATAAGGATTCTCCCACATTTTGCTTCATCCCACAAATCTCCTTTCGAATTTGATTATCCTTTGATGCAGGAAAATATCTCTCTAAAAAGAGTTTCTTCAGCCCATTCCATGTCGTGACACTTCCGGAAGGCAAATAGTATAACCAATCCTTAGCACTATCCATCAAAGATAAACGAAAAACTTTCAACATTTCACCATCTGCCTCAATATCCGCTGGAAGCATGGTCATGACAATGGTATGGAAGTCCATATGATGCTTGTTTGGGTCATCATTCACCATGCCATGGAACTTTGGTAATTCTCCAAGCAACCCCGGATTGATCTCAAAAGTAGAGTTTGTTTGAATACATCCCTGTTGTGTATCAAGCCTATGAGAAGCCAAGTCCTTGAGTGAACGATTTGCATCACCCATTGCTTCTTCTTCTTCTTCAAAAGGTGGTTCTTGTTCAACCGGAACCTCTTGTTCTAAAACTTCTTCTTCTTGCTGGAAAGTCTCTTCTTCTACTTCCAACTCTTGTTCTTTCGTTGTGTCTTGACTTGGTTGGAGTATTGTGCCTCTTCGAGTAGCTATCCCGCAGCTTGGATAATTTCAATCTTTAAAAGCCAGGGATTAGGTACCTGAAAACAATTCTCGCAAAAACAAGTGAGAAACAAGACAAGAAAACAAAAAGCAGAGATAAAAACAGAAATTATAAAAAGAAACTAAAAACTTAATAACTAGTCGTATGCCTCCCGTGGCATTAGCCAAAATTTGATCGTTGTCGTATGCGTCAAAAATAATTTCACTTTCCTAAAGTATATGATAAGAAAGAGTTCGTTTCCCTGAGAGAGGCAATTGTAGTTATTATGTATTCAATTTCTTAAAGTAACTAATTGGGGGGATTTCTGATTTTTATGTAAGCAATAAAAGTAAATCAGAAGCAAAGTAAATTGGAGAAAATAATCAATAGAGAAAGATATTGGTCAAGGAATTCATCTTCAATCTTAAACATGTGCTTGAAAATATGATTAGAATTACAATTTAATCTCTTTTATTATCAAAAGCCTAGAGTATCAAGAGAGCAAGATAATCTATTAATTTCCTAAGTTCATCAACACACACATTAGAGCTGCGTATGTGAATTCTTCCTAAAGAATAACCTAACGCCTTGCGCTAATTAAGTTCAATTCCTATGAGCATTAAGTTTCAGAAATAGGCTAATCAATGCAATTGTCATACATTGCGCATAACAATTCGGACAATGGTGAAACTCTACATATGATTACAAGAGTGTATCACTACAAACCGTAATCATATCATGCTACTTGTATTCAGGGTTATCGCTCGATGCAAAACCCTAAAATAGCTATGGAAAAGGATGCAAGTTCAATTAATTGACCACTTAACTAACCAAACATCTTATTCTTATCACAATACATCAATCATGTGATTATTAAAAATAGTAGAGATTTGAACGATAATCAAGAGAGAAAACTAATGCATTAATCAAGCACAAGTTTTAGAAATAGGACTACATCCTTAACCAATAATATTAAATTAGCTACTCATAGCTATGGAGTTCATCATAAAAATATTAATTGAATAGAAGAAGATGAACAAAGCAAACCCTAGTAGCGTAAACAAAAGCGGCACTCTCCTTAGCTCCAAGAATAAAACGTGATCCCAAAGTTGTAAAAATATTTCCTTTAAATAGCTCTCTTGTTTCCAAAATTAGGTCTAATCTTCAAAAGTCCACTAGATAGAAGTCCTCCAAGCCCATGTGTGAGAAAACCCATGTAGAAAAACTAGCCAGAAAATAGCGTCGGAAACTGGCCGGAAAGTTACCGGTAAAGTCACCGAAAAGTGCTCAGGGGACCGGTATAAGGGTCTCAGATGATCGGTCAAACTTAACAGTCATCCGTTAAAGTTGACGGCTGACTAACGGTGTAACTGAGTCAGAGGCTGAGTCGAGAATGAGCCGGTTTTCTGACTCATCTGAGTGACCAAGGCCTTGGCCAATTGCAAAGGCCATAACTGTGATGCGCCATCATGTCGCTTCATCCTTCTCTGCCACACATCTAGTGTTGTTCATGCCTGCAACACCCAACCTGCAACTCAAGCCATAACTTCCCTGTTCCTAGACATTCACCAACAACATCCATCACCAGTCCTTGGCAAACCACAAGACCTATGAAATCTACCACTGATAGCTTCACCAGCAGCATCACCTAACTCTCCCATCTGCTTTAGCTTGATCTCAGGAACAACACCAGACCCATTCTCTATTTCGAACTAAAGACCATATTCCATTCAAACCGCAAAGACACTATCATCTCAGAATTTGAGACCTTCTCAGATTTTAGCAAACCCATCTTGCCTAAATTTTATCATCACTGACTTAACATTATCAGCATCACTTGTAAACTGCCAATGTCAAAGCAACGGCAGAAACATCTTCCTTATAATCTCAGCTTCAGCATCAAACCAGGCCATCTGTCTGGAGCTCAAGCCTGCAATTGCTCCTTGCGCTGTAATCTGCTTAGCCATCACCAACAGCTATAATTCCTGATTCAATCCATACAAATCTCAGAGCACACACACTAGAATCCATTTCCACTTCAAAATCAGGTCTGTGTCCATTTCAAGAACTCAAACACCAGCAGAACAGTGCAATTAAGGTTCATATACTCTATCACGGAACACACATCATCAAATTCTTCCATCTGATTCTCTGAGCTCAAATCCCAGCATCTCACCGCCATTTGAAGCATAACACTACCGACCCTTGCAGCTTGAATTCAAGACCATCAGCTGACAAGACTCAAACTCATCTGCACACGCCACCAAAGTGCCTTCAACTGCAATTGGTAGCAGTCAACACAACCACCAGCTCTAACCGCTCCATCCAAGTCTGAATTACAGACCCATCAAACTCAACCAAATCCATATGACTTCATAGTGCCTCGAACAATCTGCGAGTCCATCTCAAACTCGACCATCCGCAACTTCATAATCCAGTCCTGCAATTCATTCTTGTAGCTTCGAATCTAGCCACACATCCACCTTGTACTCTTAATTGCAGTTGCAGATGCAATCACCAAACCCCATTACTGCTTTCCTCTGTCACTGCAATTCCAACTCATTCAACTCATTCCCTAGCTTCAAACATTTCCGCAACAAAAACATCACAAGGTTGTTTCATGTTCACCTGCAATGGCTTGGCTTCTCTTCTTGCAATTCTGCTCAGCTTCAATTCTAACTAACAAATGCTTAGCCATTGCCACAACAACTCAGTATCAACAACAGTAACACAAGCTCCTATTTCAACCCGCAATCACCTGCAACATCAGTTCACATTAAACCCTAACCTCCTCCATATTGCATTTTACTCGAATCAGCACCAGATTCCCTTTTAAATGAACCCTAGTACCAACATTCATCTTCATGTCTTTGCCATCGTCCCCCTGAAACCATCCATGGCTCCACTGCAAACAAAATCATTTCCTCCATCTCGCAACCCTAACTTTATTTGAATCTTCAAACCCCTTCAACAGAGACCACCATCAAAACCACCTTCCATAAACATCACAACATCTTCTTCATATTCTTTCTACTAATTTCTAGGGTTCAAATTCGAATCAGAACCCAAGATTTACTATAAACCCAATTCATTCACACAAACCCATTGTTTCCTTTTTGTCTTCGATCTAGAATCTCCATCTGTGACTCAGAACCCTAACCAGATTCATTTATCACTTCAATCCAGAAACCCATTAAATCTTCTCAGATTTAAATCACTATTTCCTTCAAACCCTAATTTCTTCTCCATAGATGCTTCAATCAACAGTTACAACCTTAAATTCCTCCTGCTGATTCTCTCAATTTCTCCATGAACTCTCACATCGATTCCTCTCTTTCTCTGAGCTTTATGTGCCGCCATGGATTCATAAATAAAGCTAATGATGAGAAGAAATGATTTCTCACTCAATTTTAGGTTTGCGGTAGGAAACGAGAGGGGATACAGCCACCCAGGTAAGGCAGATAAGGGGTAACCAAGGTGATTCTAGGCACCACTCATCAGATAAGGGCCATCATGGTTGTTTGGCACCCCTTGCTTCTCTAGACTAAGTTGTAGTGGCGGTCTCCTATCGTCGTCTTGGCTCAGCGTCGCTCTCAATAACAATTGCACATGAAATGGCGTTTTTGCCTTTTACAATCCAAATGGACGATTTCTCCTTCTTTTGCTCATAATGACTCCAACGTACCTAAACACTCAAAAGCAAACATAAGATACATAATTTACAAGAAAACTCACAAAGAAAGCATAAACAATAGATAGATATCACGGTGTTTTACAACACCTATCACATGCCAGCGGATCAAAGAGGGGCGGTTCAACCGAGTGGCCTAACGAAGATAGGAGAGGACGAAGGGACGATCGTCGGCGTGGTGATCGGAAATTTGAAGACCAGGTCTACACGAAGCTGAACACCAACTACACCCGCATCCTGAGGGAGATCAAGGATCGGGAGAACCTGGAGTTGACATGGTCTAAAGGAAAGCAGCCCCCAAGATCCGAGAAGTCAAGAGATTATTGCGAGTATCACTGCTTCAACGGGCACCAGATCGATAAATGCAAGAATCTCAAAATAATGATCCAAAAGTTGATTGACGCTGGAGATCTCAAGCAATACATTCAGAAGGCAGAAACCGATGACAGGGCAAAACGAAGCAAGCAAGTACAACTCCCCGAGGGTAACCGAACACTCAACACCATCTCATGCTCAGAAACTATTGGACCCTCACTAACGGCTCAGATAGGGAAAAGGCTAAGAAAGCAATTCGAGGACTACTGCGAGCTATTCAAGATCGATGGAGTAGAAGTAGACGAACATGAGCAGTGGATGAACGCACCGATGACTTTCGACGCTGAGGATGTCGAAGAATACATGGAATACCATAACGACCCTTTGGTCCTTACATTACCAGTGGCAGAATTTAATATTAAGAAGATCCTCATCGATGGGGGGAGTTCGGTTAATGTTCTGTTCTATGACACGTTCAAACGAATGGAGCTAAATGTCGAACAACTAATGTCATCGTACTATACCATCTATGGGTTCAATGGGGCACCAACGAAGCCCTTGGGAGACATTTTTTTGCAAATAAACGCAGGACCAATGAAGGTTGACACTCGATTCAGTGTAATAGACGCTCCTTCCCCCTACAACGCCATCATTGGTCGAAGATGGGTACATGATGTAATTTTGAAAGTTGTTGTAAAGTGGTAGTAAAGTCCGTTCAACTCAGACTTGATAAGATTGATTTTAGACTTAATATTAGAAAATATGTACAAAATACTGTCACGATATCGAGAGGTACTGAGACTCAGGATTCCACCAAACTCATAACATAAGGTTCAAATATTAATTCTTTTAACAATTATAGCTCAATAAATAGAGACATGGACTCTTATTTTTGCCAAGGAAGATTCTCAAAATATTAGTTGTAAATCCTAAGCATGGGACATCAATACATCTACGCAAGCATGACCCATCAAACGAGATGACAACTAATTAATCAAAATCATAATTCAATTTTAATTAGTGCAAAAGTCATATAAGAATTAAATATAATTACCCATGTATGATGTTAGGCTTCCCCCGTCGTCCCAGTGATGGGGTTTAGCTCTTCATGGTAAAAACACGCTCAAAATAATAAATCATGGCCCAAAAGGTGTTTTTATTGAAGAAATTATATGACTCAACGAATCTGCAACACTGTAATAACGTTACAGAGTTCACTATTCTGAGAAAGGTGTGGCTAGCGAAGATATGCGTGGCTATTGGACTGTTACAGAACTGTTTGAATATAAGACACTGACTGCGACTGTTTTGTGCAGCTTAATGTTCTTCAGATTAGGGTTCTTGAGAACGACAATTCTGATATGTCATCTGCAACTCTTCTTCTTACTCTTCTCTGCTGCTACTGCAGAATCGCTCTGCAGCGATTTCTGTTGCTCTAAGCCTACCCCAAACTCCCGACTACCTTTCCTGGGACTCTAAACTTCTTATATATACACAACAGCCGAAAGAAACCATGAAAATATCTTCTCTTTTCTTCCCGGCCAAGCTGCAATAATATTTCTCTGCACGCGTCTTCCAACCTTCCCTGAGTTATCTAAACTCTCCAAACTCGGTAACTAAATCCTGGCAGAATCATATCCTCTCCAAACTTGCACGTAACTTCCAAAAGAACAACCAAACTATCCCGAGAAACCTTCTTCTTTCCCTGTTTCGATGCAAGTCCGGTGAGCTTCCATTTTTATCTAATCCAACTTCAATACCTTCCTGTTTTCGATGTCTTGAATCATTCACAGTCCATATCCAATAATATATCAACGAGATTCTCTCCCAAATCAGCTTGAAATACTCGCAGGTGGGAAACTATTTTCCCGTAAACCAACTTCGCCGTGTTTCCTTTTTCTTCCATCATCCGCCCAATTCATTGGTCCAGATGAATATACATTCCTGTTTAGCTTAATCAAGTCCGCCCCACCAAAATTCCGTGATTGAATCTCCTTAAATCCTCCACAAAATTCGAACCGTAACCGCCAAGAATTGTGTACTTTTTCCCGCCAAATTTCCACTTTTAAATTTGAGAAGATAGTGGAATCCCCCTATCCAAAGACGGGAGTCCCTTTAGCACTTGGGTGAAAATAGTAAATTCAGGGGGTGTAGATAGCAATATTCCTGCGGTGCGCATAGTGAATTTCCGGGTGCCTTTAACGCGTCCTCTGGGTGTATTTAGTAATTCATCTCGGGGGTCCAAATACCACTTTTCGAGCCAAATTCTCCGCAAAAGCTTATTTCTCCAAAAACACCTACAAAAACATAAAATAACCAAATAAGTACAAAATCGAGCATTATAATTACACAGAATTGAGATCATATCAGACACATAAATGTGTCTATCAGTACACAAACTCAAAGGAGTGGCATCGACTTATCATCAGTATCTTAGATTTCCAACGCCCGAAGGGGTAATGGAAATAAAAGGAGATCAGGTCACCGCTCGAGAATGCCAGGCTCTAGAAAATCATCTCAATAACGAACAAGATGATCAGCGGAAATCCCGAAGAAGCCGAAATAAAGAGGCTGCTAAGGAAAAAGCCATTGATCTTTATCTCGAAGAAATTTCTGGAAAAAGTCTCACGAAGGAAAGCATCGTTCTAAATACTGAGGCGAGTACCTCAACAGCTAAGGAGGCTGAAGAGCCTACCAAATAACAATTAAAGAATGTCCCTCTCCTAGGGGAACCGAAGCCTACGTTCACATCCGTAGAACCCGCGAAGGAGATCAATATAGGGACCGAATAAAACCCGAAGATGATCAAGATAGGGACCTTAATGGATGAAGAAAGAGAGATAGCTCTAATCAAGCTACTCAAGGAATACGCAGACATTTTCACGTGGAAGTTAGGTGACATGCTAGGGATCGACCCGAAGATAATCCAACACGAACTTCGTATAAATCCAGACACCACACCCTTCAGGCAGAAAGTACGAAAGGTAGCACCAGAGTATCACCAAGCAATCGAAAAAGAGCTCCGCAAGTTATTAGAAGCAGGATTCATCATGGAAGTTAAATATCCAACATGGATCTCGAACATGGTCATTGTGCCGAAGAAGAACGAATGAGTAAGAATATGCATCGACTTCACCAATCTCAACAAGGCGTGCCCAAAGGAAGTCACCCACTCCCAAGCATCGATCAGCTGGTAGAAGCTGTCGAAGGATACGAAGAAATGTCATTCATGGACGGTTATTTTGGTTACAACCAAGTAGCCCTGGCAGAAGAAGATCAACAACATACATCATTCTACACCCCGCACGACCTCTATTGTTACACAAGGATGCCCTTCGGACTTAGAAATGCTTGGGGAACATACCAGAGGATGGTTGATGCTATCTTCAAACCTTGGATTGGGAACACCCTAGAAATCTATGTTGAGGATATGCTCGTCAAAAGTAAGATGCGCAAGGATCACCATCAAGACCTGAGGGATATCTTTGAAGCAATGAGAAAGCACAACATGAAAGTAAACCCGGAAAAATGCACATTTGGGGTCACCTCAGGGAAGTTCCTTGGGTATCTAGTAACGAAGAGGGGCATCAAAGTAGATCCCGCCAAGATCCATGCCATCGTAGAAATGCCATCCCCGAAGAACCTAAAAGAAGTCCAAAAGTTCAACGGATCCTTAGCGGCTCTGGGTAGATTCATCGCCAGGTCATCGGACAAATGCAAATATTTCTTCAACATCCTCAAAAAAGGGATCAAGTTTGAATGGACCACAAATGTGAGGAAACTTTCCAAAAGATCAAAGAATATCTTGCCACGATCCCGATCCTACAGAAGCCCGATCCCGATGAGGTGTTGGCTCTTTACATAACAACAACGGAGGATGCGGTCAATGCAGTATTGGTCAAGACGAACACAAAGATAGAACAACCAATCTATTACGTCATCAAGACTCTCAACCAGGCAGAAATAAATTATACAAAGATCGAGCAGCTCATCTTGGCACTAGTATGGGCAACCCAAAAACTAAGAACCTATTTCTTGACTCACTACATTTATGTTCCATGCAAAGCACCATTGGAGGCCGTTCTCAAAAGCGTTGGGAAAGTAGGAAGGATAGCGAAATGGAATACCCATCTTGATCAGTTCAACATCATCCATGAGATCCAATATTCCCAAAAATCGCAAGTCCTGGCGGATTTTCTAGCAGATTTACCCTTGGACAACGACGAGAAAGTAAGGGGTATACCAGAAGCAGAGGACGAGAAAGATCCAATTGATGTTATCGAACCTTCAAACCAAAGACGATGGGAGGTCTTCGTCGACGGATCAAGGAATAGGGAAGGTGCGGGCGTAGGTATTGTAATCACCACTCCCACTGGAGAAAGGGTCGTGCATGCGCTAAGGTTGGAATTCAAGGTTCATACCAACAACATCGTTGAATACGAAGCCGTGGTACATGCTCTTCTTTTGATAATAGAAATGGGTATAACCGATGTACGTCGACAAGCGATTCACAATCGGGTCATACGACATAGATAGGATCGAATACAATGTCTACGACGAGACCCTTTCAGCGTACATGGCCTTGGTCCAAACTCTAGCATCCCAAATACCTAGCATCAAGTTCCGATATTTATGCAGAAGAGACCTCAGGCATGCTGATGCGTTAGCATACATATCACCCATGTTGAAAGATGAAAGCGTCAAGGCAATCAAGATAACAAGAGTATATGAGCTGATGCGTGTCGTAACCACAATAAAATAATTAATATTTTTCCACCTAATTAACAAGTAATATAGTATAGTCAAATTCGTTCCCACGAGGAGCAAGAGATTCTAGTTGTAAAAATTGTCACAAAAGGGGGGATGTATAAAGCAAAAGAAAATAAACAAAGCAATTAAAAGATAAAGTTGAAATCAATAAGAGAGACAAGATCAAGGAATCCTTCTTCGTTGAAAAACAATGAATCAAGTTATGTTCTTTTCTACTTGTTATTAGTCAAAAATTATCACCAACCGTAGGTAAAGCAGCTAGATCAGTGCTAAACCCCTAAATCCCTTGTATCACCGGATACGGAAGTTCTCGACTACCGGATTCTATTTACCAAACCACCTGGTAGTAGATCACTCTAGATGTAATTTAAATAAACGCATTAAGATTTATGAACTTATTATGTTAATATTAGTAGTTAGACTCTTAGATCAAGGTCTACTTGCTAACGTTGTTTTCATACACAATTGCTCCACGGAATCCCTCCGCAAGGTCTCGTGTTTGCTACTTATGTAAAGAGTCAAGAAACGATTACTTATCCCCTAACTTTCACTAGCTTTAGATCAAATTAACAAATCAATTTAGCATGCACTCTAAACAATCTATCAATCAATCATGAATGAATACACATTCCTATTAGTAAAAACAAACGATAATCATGTGAAAAACTTCAAGATAGAATTGAAACAAAACTCAAATCATGTATTAAGAACTAGGAATTCATCCTCAATCAATAAGAAAATTAGCTACTCATGTTTTTGAAATTCACACAAATAATAATTAAAAGGAGAATTTTTAAAGTTCACACAAATAATTAAAAAGAAGAATTTTGAAAAGCAAGCAAAAACACAACTGTTGTGTGTGTAGAGAGATGTGTAAAAGATATGTAAAAGTGTGTAGAGAACTTCTCTACTTATAGGTTTCAATGTTCTCCAAATCTTTCAAGGAATAGAATCCTCATTCCATAATAATTCAATTTCCAAATTCAAGTCTTTCTCATCTTCCATCTTCTCTTTCCAAATTTGAGCCAAATTCTCCATCCAATTCCAAATCCAAGTCTTCACACCCATGAGAAGAATCCACACAAAAATCTGTAATTTTGGTCGCCGGAAAGCTGGTATTATGGCCGGAATTTGGCCGGAATCCGGCCTGAAAAGTCGTCGCCGGTCACTGGAATCTTCTTCTCCGTCAAAGGAATATTCCGTTGAAGTTCCGTTAGAGATAACGGTCAAACGGGTCAAACCGTCAGTCAACTGGGTCAACTCACTGAGTCAAACCGGGTTAAGGTATGAGTCAGTCACTGACTCAGCTGATTGAATGAGTTAGTATTGGCCAAGGCCATTGCACTGGCCTAAACTCTGTGCTGCACCAAGATGGCACTTCAGCTGGGAAAATCCAGCCATGATGGCTGTGCCTTCATTCCACAGCTGCATCTGCCTCCAAAACTCATTTAACTTCATGCTCTTCCCTGCAGCTCCAAACACAGCTCACAACACAATTACCACCAGTGCCTTCATGGCATCAGCACAACTTCCTCCCTGCATATCCAAGCTCGAATGCACAATTCTCCGGCAAGTCTTCTCATAAAATCGTCACTACTGCCAGCCATGGGTCTCCCTGTTTTGTTCTCGAGCACACGTCCATCTCCATGCAACCGATCAAGCTATATCAATAATTCACTACTGAGTCGACCTCAACAACGTATCACAGCTCCATTGCAGTCCGTATCACCATTACCAATTCAATCCATCCATGGCAGCAAACTCCAATACCCGATACCAACTCTCTCCATTTCTGCCATGTTTGCTCGTTCCATCTCTGTCATTTCTATGGCTATCTGCCAACAGTTCACGAGCCCAGCTCCTTCTTCACGTTCGACACAACAACATCACCTAGTCTTCCTCATCTTGATCTCAACTGAATTCCATCAAAACATCACCATTTAGTTCTCCTTACCTCCTCCAACAGCTCCAGGTGAAACTCAAATGCAAACGCCATTGAAGCAGCACCAACACTACCAAACCATTCCTCCATATTCTCAGGCACTGCTCCATTCATTTGCATTGCAACTCCATTAGCAAGCTCACGGCATCACTACTTCCTGTCAATCCCTGGCAACATCATACTTCCTTGTATTGCATTCACCATAAGCAGCTCAAGAACCATCTCCTGCAATATCTTGCACAACATCACTGGCTCTTTCCTTCTCCCTGCTCATCCATTTCTCTATCTCATTACAACCAGCAACAGACCACCTTCATCTCAGAAAACTCGTACTCCAAACCCCTGGCAGCAACAGAATACAACCATACACAAACCCATTCATTTAAACCAGAAGCTGCTCTTGATTCACTGCAACATTTCATTCATTCCCTGTATCATTCCTGCTAGATTCTTTGAACTCAAACGACCATCTCTTCAATCGAATCCAACCATATGACACCATGATAAACACCATTTCCTTTATTTCTAATATCGACAGCAGCAGCAACACATACCCCAGTTTCAGTTCAATCAATTTTATTCTCAGACTACCACCAACAACAGTTGCATCTCATATTTCTATCAATAGCATCAGCATATGAACTTGGCATACTTTCCCCAACACCAGCAAAACCCAATCGCAACATCAATAACATCTCTGCCACTCTGATTTCTCGAACTTCAGATGCCTTTATTCAACAAAAGCTATTTCCATCGCTTCTCTGTGTTCTTCAATCGACTAGCAGACCCCATCTCCCTGATTTCATCCTGCTGTATTCAACACCATCGTCAGCTCTCATTGTTCTTGATTTTCATGACTTAATTCTTCCGCGTCTTCTCCAGTAATCACTGCCTTCTTCTCTCGATCTCCACTCATTCATCTCCATCAAATCCCATTCTCAATTTCTCTTCTTCCACCAGCTTCAATCCTCATATGAGTCCATCTTCGACCTTCAACAGCAAAACCCATTTCTTAAATCTTCTTCTCTCGGCTCTCGATTTGGTCTCCCTTACTTTCAATCACTCGGACCACAGCGGCAGCCATTGTTCAGGTGAAATGAATGAAGATGATTGAGAAGATTACTCTTCTCAATTTAGGGTTATAGATTGGGTTGGATTTATCCACCCCAGGGATAATTACACCCTCTGATAAATGATAAGGGGTACCTGAATGACAACCCCTTAACCTCTGCGGGCCTGGCTTTAGTACTCCTCTAAAAGAGAGTTGCCCTTAACCTTGACTGTGAGTGATCACCCATGAAATGACAATTTTGCCCTTTTGCTCAAATTAGGTAATTTCTTCTTCTTTTCCTCCGTGCGACTCCAAAGTATCTATAAAACTCAAAACAAGCGTAAAATACATAATTTACAAGAAAAATAGCAAAGAAAGCATAAACAATAGATAGTAAATAGGATGTATTCTACACCCTATCAAATTCCCCACACTTAGACTTTGCTAGTCCTCGAGCAAATCAAACTAAAAACTCACAACTTCAAAGCGTTCAAGCGTCCCAAGCATCCAAAGAGTTATGAGGACATATAGTTTCTGCATGCTAGTAATAAAAAGTTAGAAATACTAAAGAACATATTCTCATTCTTAAATGTTGAGTGAGAAATAACCACACCATAATGAGAGAACGCGTGTTTGAGAAACGATCAATAAGCATTTCGCCTCGACTTCTGCCTCACCAAAAAGGATTTTATGATAATTGCACTCAAAAAGACGATTTTTTTTTATAGGTCTCACATGTGTGCAGGTAGGAATGAAGAGAGAAGTCCTGCAACACGTTGAATGGTGGGAAGGACAACTTCCGAAATATTTTAAAAACCCACATCTTTTAACATTTTGAAAAACCATTTTTCTGACGATCTCTAAGAAAGAAAATCAACCATTATTATCGAGGATGAGATTACTTACTCACCTTCACATCCGATTGCCAATTATGATAACACCACTCTCACGGCATCCAATAGAAACGTCTTCCGCTCCTCGTCTTTATCTTCTTGGTCTTCGGCTTCGGTTTCAACTATTGGTGATAAACTCTCGAATTTCATAAATCCATAACAATTTGTAACCTTTTTACCTTAATCCTTGTCGCTTGAAACTTCCTTATAGATTTTCCTTCCCCACGGCTTATAAAAACAAAACAAATATTTCTCTTTTTTTTTTTTTTTTTTTTTTTTCCTTTTTATTTATGAAATTTTCAATTTTTTTTTATAAGAAAACAAGAGAAATAAAATACAAAAACAAACCGTGGCCGTGGGAGAAGTATTTTACCCCTTGATTCTTCACAACTTGTGTCGTCTCGAAATCATAAACTTCAACAATTCTCACCTTTTGATTTTCTTCGCTCTTGTGAATAAGTCTTTATACTTGAATATAAAATTACCTCATTGTATTGTAAGTCCTCAACATATATGTAAAAATCTGCTCTTTGTATGTTGCTTTACTTGAATTTGATATTTGCTCTTTTTTCTCGTTCCGTTGCTTGTAAACCATAAACTTTTCCAACTTTCCTTGTAGATTTTGATGTCGCTCCTAGTTGATGATGATGGTGTTTCTATGGACCCGTTGTTGTGGAGAGAGAATGGTGCTAACTGCAAATCGAACTACAAGAATGAGGCTTTCATCTATAGACGTCACCCTCATGATTGACAAAATTAGCACTCAAGAGATCAAAGAGTAGTGCTTCTATTGGTGGGAGGTTGGGTAGCTCACCATTCTACCCGGAATTAACGTACGGTGACACACACTCAAAAGAAAGCTCTTTAGTATATGGAAAAATTTCTGGTCGGTGCCTCACATGATATGAATATGGGTAGTCTCCACTAATGATTGATCAACAACTCTAATAATGCATTTCTCCCTGCACCAAATTTGCATCACCGGCATGATTAAATCCATTATTTAACACTCTAACAAGCAAGAAATCCGAATGTAGTTATCTAACATTTTCAAGTTCAATTATGTCGGTCAGAATCTCTATGTAAACATACCTAGAAGTATGCTAGTGACTCTAAAATCTCTAAAAAATGGAGGTTTTATGTAAAACTTTTTTTTTTTTTTTTTAAATACATGCTTAACCACTCCCCCACACTTAAACCTTACATTGTCCTCAATGTAATTGAATCGTCCTAGTAAAGTTAAGGTGGGAAATTTTAACATGATATGGAATAAGAAAAATAAAAATAAAAACAAAAGGATAAGAAATACAAAACCTATGGGTTGCCTCCCATTAAGCGCTTGTTTTAAAGTCGACGGCCCGACTTAGCTCTTGTTGCACATTACTCCTCCAGAGGGAGTGCATCTCCAAATGGAAGTTCATCCAAATTCACATAAGCGATGTTCTCATAGTATGGCTTCAATCTATGGCCTTTGACCTTGGAAACCGAATTGTCTCTAAGACTAGTAATTTCAACTGCACCATGAGGAAAAACATTAGTAACAACATATGGTCCAATCCAACGGGACCTTAACTTTCCAGGAAATAGTTTAAGGCGAGAATGATATAAAAGGACTTTTTGTCCCACGATGAAGCTTTTACGAGAAATCATCTTATTATGAAAAAGCTTGGTCTTTTCCTTGTAAATACGGGCACTCTCGTAAGCATCATTACGTATCTCCTCTAACTCATTTAGTTGTAACTTCCTTTGTTTCCCCGCTTCATCATACTCCATGTTGAATTTCTTTATTGCCCAATAAGCCTTATGTTCAAGTTCAACCGGAAGATGACAAGCCTTGCCATAAACCAACCGATATGGAGACATACCAATCGGTGTCTTATACGCCGTTCTATACGCCCAAAGTGCATCATTGAGCTTAAAGCTCCAATCTTTCCTTGTGGTATTCACCGTTTTCTCAAGAATGGACTTGATCTCACGATTTGAAATTTCCGCTTGTCCACTAGTTTGTGGATGGTAAGGCGTACCAATTTTGTGTGTTATGTTGTACTTCTTGAGGAGAGCGTGGAAAGCCTTCTTGAAATGTGAGCCTCCATCGCTTATCACCACTCTTGGTGTACCATGCCTTGCGAATATGTTTTCTCTTACAAAATCACAAACAACTTGAGAGTCATTAGTTTTGGTGGCTCTAGCTTCCACCCATTTCGAAACATAATCTACGGCAAGAAGTATATAAAAGTTTCCATTCGAATTGACAAAAGGGCCCATAAAATCGATACCCCACACATCAAAAATCTCAACGGAGAGAATTGGTGTAAGTGGCATTTGATTTCGAGCACCTAGATTTCCCGTTCGTTGACATCTATCACACGATTTACAAAAAACATATGAATCTTCAAACAAGGTGGGCCAATAAAATCCACTCTCGAGAACTTTGAGAGCGGTACGTTTAGAACCAAAGTGGACACCACAAGCAAAAGTGTGGCAAAAGGAGAGAATGAATTGAAATTCGGAGTTAGGTACGCACCTTCGCATTATTTGATCAACGCCATATTTCCATAAGTATGGTTCATCCCACACATATTGCTTAGCTACCTTCTTAAGTTTCATCTTTTGGAAGTTGGACATTGTATTAGGTACTTTCCTTGTCACCAAGTAATTCACTATATCCGCATACCAAGGTGTTGATTCTTCCATGGAGAAAAGTTGTTCATCCGGAAAGCGGTCTTGTAATGGAAATTCTTCTTGAGACATAACAAGTCTACTAAGATGATCCGCAACGGTATTCTCCACACCCTCTTATCAAGAATTTCTATGTCGAACTCTTGTAACAATAGGATCCACCGGATTAATCTTGGCTTAGCTTCTTTCTTCTTTATTAAGTGTCTTAGTGCGGCATGATCGGAATACACAATAACCTTTGTACCCACCAAGTATGATCGAAATTTTTCCAATGCAAAAACTATAGCAAATAACTCCTTTTCCGTGGTAGAATAATTGATTTGTGCATCATTAAGGGTCCTAGATGCATAATAGATAACATGGGACAACTTGTCCACTCTTTGACCCAAAACGGCTCCAACCGCATAATCACTAGCATCACACATTAATTCAAATGGAAGATTCCAATCCGGTGATTTGATAATCGGCGCACTTGTCAACATTTCCTTCAATTTGTCAAAAGCATCCTTGCATTCCTTGTTGAAGTCAAAAGGCACCTCCTTTTGTAATAACTTGCACATCGGCATGGATATTTTGGAGAAATCCTTGATAAACCGCCTATAGAAACCTGCATGGCCAAGAAAAGAACGTATCTCCCTCACCGAAGTGGGATATTGTAAGTTTCTTATTAAATCTATCTTTGACTTGTCCACTTCGAGCCCTCGAGAGGACACAATGTGACCAAGTACTATGCCGTGGTTTACCATAAAGTGACATTTCTCCCGATTAAGGACAAGGTTTGTGTCTATGCATCGTTTAAGAACTAGTTCAAGGTTGTTTAAACAACCATCAAAAGAATTTCCATAAACACTAAAGTCACCCATAAATACCTCGATGATGCGCTCCACATAATCCGAGAATATACTTACCATGCATCTTTGAAAAGTAGCCGACGCATTGCAAAGGCCAAACGGCATCCGTCTATATGCAAACGTTCCAAACGGACAAGTGAAAGTGGTCTTCTCTTGGTCCTCCGGTGCAATAACAATTTGGTTGTATCCCGAATAACCATCCAAGAAACAATAATAAGAATGCCCCGCTAACCGCTCCAACATTTGATCAATAAAAGGTAAAGGAAAGTGATCCTTTCGGGTTGCGGAATTAAGCTTTCTATAGTCAATGCACACTCTCCAACCGGTTTGAAATCTTGTAGGAACAAGTTCATCATCTTGATTTCGAACAACCGTGACTCCGTACTTCTTTGGTACCACTTGTACCGGACTAACCCACTTGCTATCGGAAATTGGGTAGATTACCCCCACACTTAGCAATTTTAGTATCTCTTTCTTCACAACCTCCATCATGGGAGGATTAAGCCTACGTTGAGCATCACGTACCGGCTTCACGTTCTTTTCCATTAGAATCCTATGCATGCACATGGATGGACTAATGCCTTTGATGTCCGCAATTGTCCACCCAATAGCCTTTTTGTGCTCTTTCAAGACTCTAAGCAAACGGTATTCTTGTACCGGTGTGAGGTTCTTTGCAATAATCACCGGAAGCTCATCTCCATCTCCAAAGAAAGCATACTTCAAATGATCCGGAAGTGGCTTCAATTCTAGTTTGGGCGCCTTCACAATAGATGGTACAAGTATTTCATCATTCACGGGTAAAGAAATATAAGAAACATTACCCTTTTTAGCTTCTTGCAATGTCGCCAAGGCCCCACACATCTCCACCAATTCCTTGGAGATTTCAACATCCAAGTTAGACAAGCCGTGGATGTCCAATTCAATGCTCTTTTGCAACACCACATCAAGTTCATCCTCTTGATTCAATTCCACTATTTGTTGCGCTAATGAATCAACCACATCAATGGAGTAAACGGAATGCACATCACTTGGGTAGCGCATGGCTTCAAATATGTTAAAGTGTATTATCTCCTTGTCGAATTCCATAGTGAGTGTACCCTTATCAACATCAATCTTCGTCTTTGCGGTCTTCATAAATGGCCTCCCAAGAAGTAAAGAAGTAGATGATCGGTTCTCATTGTTATCCATATCCACCACAAAGAAATCCACCGGAAAAATAAGCTCATTTACTTGCACTAGCACGTCTTCTACAAGCCCCTTTGGATATATGTTAGACTTGTTCGCTAATTGGATAATAACTCTCGTCTCTTTCAAAGGTCCAAGATTCAAGGAGTCATATATTTCGGCCGACATCACACTAATGGAAGCTCCCAAATCAAGTAAAGCATGTTCAAACCTTTTCTTACCAATAGTAATTGGCACCGTGAAACCACCGGGATCCGTGCATTTTGTAGGCATCTTCTTTAATAGCATAGCCGACGCACTCTCGCCAACTTTAGTAATTTCATTATCAAGCAACCTATCCTTATTGATGCATAATTCCTTCATGAACTTAGCATACCTTGGTATTGTCTTGATGGCCTCAATGAATGGGATGTTGATTTCAATCTTCTTGAAGATATCCATGAGTGCCTTGTCTTGAGCTTCTTTCTTGGATTTAGCAAAATGACTAGGAAAAGGAGGTGGAGTAGTGAAAGTAGGAACCGGTTCCTTGGATTGGTCGGTTGGTGTTGAATTCTCCTTTGGTGCGGCTTCCTCCTTGTCTTTGACTACCTCTTCAATAGCTTCTTCATGATGACTTGGACCCTCCACTTGTCTTCCACTTCGTAAGGTAGCCGCATTAACATTCTCTCTTGGATTCACAAATGGTTGTGAAGGAAGTTTTGTGGATGCTTGAGATTTCAATAAGTTCACATCGGTCGCCAATTGTCCCATTTGAGTTTGTAAATCCTTGATTGCCGAATCGGTCTTTTGTTGGCTTTGTTGGAACATAGAAGTAATACCTTGCATACCTTGCATTAACGCATTGAGCTTGTCATCATTCAAAGAATCACGCTCCTTGACTTGTTGTGGTTGGAATTGTTGAGGTTGAAAGCGTGATTGTTGAAAGCCACCTTGTTGCGCATATGGATTAGGAGCCGCCGCTTGCTTGTTTGCATAACTAAAGTTTGGATGATCCTTCCAACCGGGATTGTAAGTATTGGAATATGGATCATACCTTGGCCTTTGATTTGGATATAAAGCATTTACTTGTTCGTTCTCACCATCCGGAATAATTACCGCGGCCATCCTTTGAATCATTATCTCCATGTTACCCATCCTTTGATCAAGATGTGATGATGAATCACTAACTTCATGCACTCGCCTAACCATGGGTTCATATCTTGTGTAGAATTGTTGTGATTTCGCAGCCATACTTTCAATCAACTCGGTAGATTGGGTCACCGTCTTGTTCACTAGTGCACCACTACCCGCGACGTCAAGAAGAGACCTATCACTTGGGTTGAGAGCTTCGTAGAAGTATTGTAGTATCATAACATCGCTGAATTGATGGTGTGGACAGCTTGCCACCAACCTCTTGTATCGCTCCCAACATTCATACAATGACTCTCCCACATGTTGTTTCAATCCACAAATCTCCTTGCTAATTTGAGTAGCTTTTGATGCGGGAAAATATCTCTCGAGGAAAAGTTTCTTCATCCCATTCCATGTTGTGATACTTAGGAAGGCAAATAATATAACCATTCCTTAGCATTGCCCCAAAGAAAACGGAAAGCTTTCAACATTGCTCCATCCGCATTAGTCTCCGGTGGAAGCATAGCCATAACTATGGTATAGAAGTCCATAAGATGTTTGTTTGGATCTTCATTCACCATGCCATGAAACTTTGGTAACTCTCTAATCAACCCCGGCTTGATCTCGAAGGTTGAGTTAGTTTGGATACACCATTGTTGTGTATCAAGCCTGTGAGAAGCTAGGTCCTTGAGTGTACGATCAGCCATTGCTTCTTCTTCTTTGTCCGAATCACTTGATGAAGAAGGAGGAAGTGGAGTGTTAACCGCTCGAATGAAATCCTTTAGTTGAGTGCCGGATCGAAGATGTATTGGACTCGGTCTGCCCTTTTTAAGCATTCACCAAGGGTATAACACCTGAAACAAGATTCTCAAAAACTAAGTTAGACACGGTATAAAATCTAACAAAGCAAGAAAATAGCAAAAAGAAAAATAAAAATAACTAAAATCGTCCATTGCTCCCTCAGTCAAGCAGCTGGCCTAAAATTTGATGCGTGTCGTAACCACAACAAAATAATTAATATTTTTCCACCTAATTAACAAGTAATATAGTGTAGTCAAATTCGTTTCCACGAGGAGCAAGAGATTCTAGTTGTAAAAATTGTCACAAAAGGGGGATGTATAAAGCAAAAGAAAATAAACAAAGCAATTAAAAGATAAAGTTGAAATCAATAAGAGAGACAAGATCAAGGAATCCTTCTTCATTGCAAAAAAATGAATCAAGTTATGTTCTTTTCTACTTGTTATTAGTCACAAATTATCACCAACCGTAGGTAAAGCAGCTAGATCAGTGCTAAACCCCTAAATCCCTTGTATCAATGGGATACGGAAGTTCTCGACTACCGGATTCTATTTACCAAACCACCTAGTAGTAGATCACTCTAGATGTAATTTAAATAAACGCATTAAGATTTATGAACTTATTAGGTTAATATTAGTAGTTAGACTCTTAGATCAAGGTCTACTTGCTAACGTTGTTTTCACACACAATTGCTCCACGGAATCCCTCCGCAAGGTCTCGTGTTTGCTACTTATGTAAAGAGTCAAGAAACGATTACTTATCCCCTAACTTTCACTAGCTTTAGATCAAATTAACAAATCAATTTAGCGTGCACTCTAAACAATCTATCAATCATGAATGAATGAATAAACATTCCTATTAGTAAAAACAAACGATAATCATGTGAAAAACTTCAAGATAGAATTGAAACAAAACTCAAATCATGTATTAAGAACTAGGAATTCATCCTCAATCAATAAGAAAATTAGCTACTCATGTTTTTGAAATTCACACAAATAATAATTAAAAGGAGAATTTTTAAAGTTCACACAAATAATTAAAAAGAAGAATTTTGAAAAGCAAGCAAAAACACAACTGTTGTGTGTCTAGAGAGATGTGTAAAAGATATGTAAAACTGTGTAGAGAACTTCTCTACTTATAGGTTTCAATGTTCTCCAAATCTTTCAAGGAATATAATCCTCATTCCATAATAATTCAATTTCCAAATTCAAGTATTTCTCATCTTCCATCTTCTCTTTCCAAATTTGAGCCAAATTCTCCATCCAATTCCAAATCCAAGTCTTCACACCCATGAGAAGAATCCACACAAAAATCTGTAATTTTGGTCGCCGGAAAAGCCGGTATTATGGCCTGAATTTGGTGAATCCGCCTGAAAAGTGTCGCCGCCATCGGAATCTTCTTCTCCGTCAAAGGAATATTCGTTGAAGTTCCAGGAGAGATAACGGTCAAACGGGTCAAAGAGTCACCAATCGGGTCAACTCACTGAGTCAAACCGGGTTAAGGTATGAGTCAGTCACTGACTCAGCTGATTGAATGAGTTAGTATTGGCCAAGGCCATTGCACTGGCCTAAACTCTGTGCTGCACCAAGATGGCACTTCAGCTGGGAAAATCCAGCCATGATGGCTGTGCCTTCATTCCACAGCTGCATCTCGCCTCCAAAACTCATTTAACTTCATGCTCTTCCTGCAGCCTCCAAACACACTCACAACACAATTACCACCAGTGCCTTCATGGCATCAGCACAACTTCCTCCCTGCATCTCCAAGCTCGAATGCACAATTCTCCGGCAAGTCTTCTCATAAAATCGTCACTACTGCCAGCCATGGGTCTCCCTGTTTTGTTCTCGAGCACACGTCCATCTCCATGCAACCGATCAAGCTATATCAATAATTCACTACTGAGTCGACCTCAACAACGTATCACAGCTCCATTGCAGTCCGTATCACCATTACCAATTCAATCCATCCATGGCAGCAAACTCCAATACCCGATACCAACTCTCTCAATTTCTGCCATGTTTGCTCGTTCCATCTCTGTCATTTCTCTGGCTATCTGCCAACAGTTCACGAGCTCAGATCCTTCTTCACGTTCGACACAACAGCATCACCTAGTCTTCCTCATCTTGATCTCAACTGAATTCCATCAAAACATCACCATTTAGTTCTCCTTACCTCCTCCAGCAGCTCCAGGTGAAACTCAAATGCAAACGCCATTGAAGCAGCACCAACACTACCAAACCATTCCTCCATATTCTCAGGCACTGCTCCATTCATTTGCATTGCAACTCCATTAGCAAGCTCACATCATCACTACTTCCTGTCAATCCCTGGCAACATCATACTTCCCTGTATTGCATTCACCATAAGCAGCTCAAGAACCATCTCCTGCAATATCTTGCTCAACATCACTGGCTCTTTCCTTCTCCCTGCTCATCCATTTCTCTATCTCATTACAACCAGCAACAGACCACCTTCATCTCAGAAAACTCGTACTCCAAACCCCTGGCAGCAACAGAATGCAACCATACACAAACCCATTCATTTAAACCAGAAGCTGCTCTTAATTCACTGCAACATTTCATTCATTCCCTGTATCATTCCTACTAGATTCTTTGAACTCAAACGACCATCTCTTCAATCGAATCCAACCATATGACACCATGATAAACACCATTTCCTTTATTTCTAATATCGACAGCAGCAACAACACATACCCCAGTTTCAGTTCAATCAATTTCATTCTCAGACTACCACCAACAACAGTTGCATCTCATATTTCTATCAATAGCATCAGCATATGAACTTGGCATACTTTCCCCAACACCAGCAAAACCCAATCGCAACATCAATAACATCTCTGCCACTCTGATTTCTCGAACTTCAGATGCCTTTATTCAACAACAGCTATTTCCATCACTTCTTCTCTATGTTCTTCAATCGACTAGCGGACCCCATCTCCCCGATTTCATCCTGCTGTATTCAACACCATCGTCAGCTCTCATTGTTCTTGATTTTCATGACTTAATTCTTCCGCGTCTTCTCCAGCAATCACTGCCTTCTTCTCTCGATCTCCACTCATTCATCTCCATCAAATCCCATTCTCAATTTCTCTTCTTCCACCAGCTTCAATCCTCATATGAGTCCATCTTCGACCTTCAACACAAAACCCATTTCTTAAATCTTCTCTCGGCTCTCGATTTGGTCTCCCTTACTTTCAATCACTCGGACCACAGCGGCAGCCATTGTTCAGGTGAAATGAATGAAGATGATTGAGAAGATTACTCTTCTCAATTTAGGGTTATAGATTGGGTTGGATTTATCCACCCAGGATAATTACACCCTACGATAAATGATAAGGGGTACCTGAATGACAACCCCTTAACCTCTGCGGGCCTGGCTTTAGTACTCCTCTAAAAGAGAGTTGCCCTTAACCTTGACTGTGCTCCAGATAGTGATCACCCATGAAATGACAATTTTGCCCTTTTGCTCAAATTAGGTAATTTCTTCTTCTTTTCCTCCGTGCGACTCCAAAGTATCTATAAAACTCAAAACAAGTGTAAAATACATAATTTACAAGAAAAATAGCAAAGAAAGCATAAACAATAGATAGTAAATAGGATGTATTCTACACCCTATCATGAGCCCTTGATTGCTCCTTAGGAATCCTTCGCTACAAATCGTGAAGACGATGTAGGGGAGGATATCGCTGACGATGATGTAGGGGAAGACATCGCCGATGACTTTCACGAAGATGATATTATGACAAGAGCTAACAAAGACGAAGACTTCAAGAACGAAGAAGATTGGAGAACCGAAGTTCATCTTTTCCTTAAAGAATGAACGCTGCCTGCGGACTTGAAGCAAGCTAGAAAGGTGCAATCAAAGGCGGGGAGATACGACCTTAGGGACGAAATTTTATATAAGAAGTATTTTATCGGACCGCTGCTACGCTGCCTATCAAGAGAACAAGGACATCGGGTTTTGAAAGATATAAACTACGGAGACGCGGGCAACCATAGTGGGATGATATCACTAGCAGACAAAGCAAAAATGCAGGGATATTATTGGCCACAAATGATACGAGATGCTGCGAGAATGTCTCAGGAGATGTGAGGAATACCCGGTTTGCTAAAAGAATCCATGCACCCGCAACGAAGTCAATTCGGTGGATAGTCCTTGGCCCTTCTCAAAATGGGGCATAGACATCGTTGGACCCCTGATCGAAGGATCGGGGAAAAGACGGTTCTTGATTGTAGCCACAGATTACTTCAGCAAATGGGTAGAAGCCAAGGCCCTATATAGAATCCGCGACTCAAACGTATTCACATTTATCTTCCAAAATATCATTTGCAGGTTCGGGATCCCCGCCGAGATTTTCTATGACAACGGCAAACAGCTGCAGGGAAAGAACATATACATGCTCTTTGATACCTTCAAAATCAGGAAGAATAAATCGACCACCATCTATCCTCAAAGTAACGGCCAGGCCGAGGCTACCAAAAAGACCCTCGCTCTTATCCTCAAAAAGCAGCTGGATGAACACAAAGGGCGGTGGTGTGAACAACTACACAACGTGTTATGGGCATACTGAACAACTCGAAGGTCCGATACAGGAGAATCACCATTCCTCCTCACTTACGAGCCGGCGGTTATCCCAACGAAATCATCATGCCAACCACAAAGACCAAGCATGGAGAAGAACCTCACAAGCGGAAATGATCTTGGAAAGACTCGATGATCCGGAAGAAAAGAGGGAGACAAGGCGCTATGTAAGATGCAGAATTACCAACGAAGATTAGCAAGGGAATACAACAAGAAGGTTAAACTTAGAAACTTTGTAGAAGGACAGTATGTGTTGAGAACTATACCCCAATACCAGCGAGAGGAAAAGTGGGGCAAATTAGCACCAACATGGGGAGGACCTTTTGTTATACATGACATCGCATGAAATGGATCCTATTACCTGCGTAACCTGAAAGGAGAAGTCCTCAGACACCCTTGGAATGCGAAATATCTTAAGCCATACTATCCGTAAAAGCAACGCAGTTCTGCATCTGCGTGAAGAGCACCAGAAGAAGAAGACAGCGTACCCGCTTGACATGTTTCTATCTCTAGACGAGGAATAGCAGACCACACCTGATCAATCAGATAAGCTTTTTGTAAAATTTCTATTGGGGAAAGTAACCATATACAATCTCTCGAGACTCCCCTATTAGCGTCTATGAGTGTAGGACCATGGGGAAGGCTTCCAGCAGAAAGAGATACCCAACCAATCAAATTGAAGAGGGTCAACGGAATGAATGCATGTAAATATTTTAATAACGCATTACATATCCGGGAACGTTGCGTCAACCCCCACCGTTTGGTAATCCTCTGGCCAAGGGTTAGCCAACGGTGATGGTGTCCAAAGTCAAGAAGGTGCATATCTTCGTTATTGTCAAACACTTTCCATTACTTAATTTATTTTTAATAATTAAGATTTACTTGCTATATAAAGAAAATAACTGAATTGACCATGCAGATAAATCAGAATTGTACATATCCAAACAAACGATGATCTATTCCATAAAAAGGTGATTACAAGTTCGAGAAACTAAACAAGAAACACAAAAATACACCAAAAAAGGGTCCGAAGCCAAATAATCAAAAAAAGATCAACTTTCTATAACAAGTATGGTGATCTAATTCCCTTTGGAAGACCTGACGTGATCAGCTTGGAGGCTTCTTTCTCGAAGCCGAAGGGACGTTCCTCCCGGAAGAAGGACCGAAAGAGTAATTTAAGGGCTCGAACATAGGACGACGGGGTAATTCTTGACAATGCCATGATCTTTCCTGGAAGACCCCGCCGATCCTGGGTCGAGTTTTGTTAACTTCTTCGGCAAGCTGGCAACGAGCCTTGTATGCAATGGTGGCCTTGAGTTCAGACTGCGACAACGAAGATGTCAGTCGGGCTACCTCCTTCGCTGCTTCGTCCCAAGACCCAACCAAACTCTAATAATACTTGGTCTGACCCTCCCGCTTCACTAGGGAAGATTGAGCCTTTTCAATCTTTTCATTTGCAAGGTTAAGCTGTCCCTCGAGTTCTGAAAAAGAAAAAACGCGAATGGGTTAGAAAACTAGAATTATAAGACCACTCACGACCAAACAAATGTATACCTTCGACATTAGTCGAAGCTATCTCATATTCATTAACTACAACATCCCGGGCTTCGTCAAGAAAATCATACTCGTCTGAAATTTTCTTATAATCCAAGCGAAGATTTGTGAGAGCAAACTGACACTCATCCAACTCTACCTGCTTCATGGAATCTAGATGGTGAAGGCGGTTAACTTCATTACTTATTTCTTCTATCCCCTTAGTAAGCCTATACATATTAACTTCAAGATCCTTATCAGATTCAACTAAACGAGCCACATCGGCCCGAGAAGCACTCAAGGCGTTACTAAGAGCATGAGCCTCAGCTCTGGCATCGTCTCTCTCCCGGACAAGTCGTTGTATATAACCCTTGACTTTAGGGTCGTGAGATGAACGAGCTTGGCGCAACTCTTCTTCCAAACTTTTTACTTTAGCCTCTAAACGAGAAATATCTTCACGCGCCTCACGCAAATTATCAAGAGTCCACAGTAGAGCACCATCAAACTGGCGACGATCGGCATTATAACTGTTCTGCATGGTAACCATCTGGTTCTGCCTCTCTCGCCACTCAGCCACCATGACATTATGCTCATCATCCCGGGCATTCCATTTATCAGTTTCATTCTTAATTTCTGCACCAACTCTCTAATTCGAGAAGCCTATCGAGTCCTCTCACTTCGAAGCCATGCTAACTCTCTTCTGACATTACCCGCTGAAGATACGGCGGGGAGATTCAGACAGCACACTAAGAAGACGAAAGGGAGAGACGAAGAGGAGAATAAGGAAAGAAAACAAACCTTGGGAAGACGAAGCATCATTACGGGCATTCTCCAGATCACTACGAACAAGTGCGAGTTCAAGACGAAGCTTCTCCTCTTCAGCACCAAGCCGCTCCTTCCCCTTCAACCGATTCTTCAATTCCAATATCTCATTGTCCTTAGCAACAACTAGTGCCTCAGAAGCATTCAACTCCTCCTCTATTTAAGGGCCTTCACTTTAAAGAAATGGTACAGAGTATGATTGCAATGTTCGCTCCTCATCATCTGCGTTGAAAAAATAAGAAGTGACTAATTAATAAAAAGACATCAGAACACATCAACCTGTCTAGAGGGATTCTGTAGTTACCTCAAGAATACGCTGTTGAGGGTAGACGTACTGATACCCATCGGCTATCGCCATCATGTCAGCAATGGTGGATGGTGGATCAACTAGAAGACTAGTAGCAGTAGCCCCTAGGTCCTTCTCCCAGCTCTCTGCAACCTCATCATGGGACGCCAATTGCATGTTCCGACGAGTGAAAGCATCTCTTCTCACCCGGGACCACCAGAGAAGGGTTAGGCATGAACATCAGGTTTTTCTTCAATAACTAGTTAAGTGTGGCATCATCTCCATCCTACCTCATGGCCTTCTCGAAGCCTTCCGAGGCCTCGGTGGAAGCCCATTCACAACAACGTTCTTTGACTATCGTAATCCTTCTCGCTTATTTCCTTGGTATCAAGGGCCTCGGTGATCCCATCATCGGAACTCTTTTCCATCAATTGCTTTTCACCACTGGATCGGAGAACATCCCATTCATCGTTTGGAGAAAGCAAACGAAAGTCAACATCTCCAATATCAATCTTTGCTCACCGAGAGGAATAAACCTTGCCAAAAAGAAAACTCCTGGACCGACCCAACAAGGGTATCATTGAAAATCAACATCTTCGTTCCTCTGATTCGGAGGGGGAGAAAGTGTAGAATCATCAGCGGTAATATCTCCTTGACCACCAGGGGAAATCTCCTCTTCAGTAGCTCCACCACCAATATTCTCACCATCGTCATGATTGTGCGGAGAAGTCTCTGTACGCTCTCCATCATCGGTAGCTTCCTCTTCTTCCTCGATGTACTCGTCGTTCACGGGACTGGTAACCTCATCGGGAATTTCTTCCTCCTCAACAGTAGCGGTAGAAGACTGAACATGACCTATCTTTTTCTTCTTCGTTACCTGAAAATCATAATATGGCGTTGTCATAAAAACAATTTTCTCCATGCTTTGATTGATCTCAAACCAAAAAGAAAAGGGGAAAGCATACACATTAAAATCTCACGGGAAAGCATACCTTAGCAGTGGCAGTACTCTTCGGAGGAAGGGTAGCATCGGAGCCTTCTTCTTCGTCCACATCAGCAGCATCGTAGGCATATTCAAAATTCATACCATCAAAGTTTAACTGCCAAGGACAGAAGTCGCCATAACGAGCGGGAGCGCTATAACGAGGTTGGATACCAGCAACAGAGCGCCATCCATGCTCACCAGGTACCCAACCATAAGCCCAAGGACCGACGACTTCAATAATGGTGACATGCCACTCATAGTCATGGTCACGTTTGAGCTTTTCATTCCTGGGAAAAAGTTTTTGAGAAGGGGTCCTTCGGTACTGTGGGACGCAACGAAGCTTCGAGTCACTTACTTCGCTTAAAAGACGAACTTCACCTTGAGAAGGTGAATTGTACGAAGACCTACACTCCAAGGCTTACGATTTCTACCATTGACGTAGTCTCCAAAATAAGCATTGAAATTCGCAGGAGTGTACAGATCTTTCTCAGTGGGGTCGAGAACGTAGCATGTCATCATCGTCTCTCCTTTACTCCGAAGGTATCACTCTTTCAACGAACGAAGATAATTTTCACTTAGTTGCACCACCGAACGGCAGTAAGTATGTGGAGTAGAGCCCTTCGACGAGCCAAGACATCATAATTGAAGGAATCACCCGACTTATACAAGGGCAACATGAGGCCAACTTCGAAGGCCCCCACAGTTGTCAGCAAGTGAGAATCATCGTACTTGTAGTTCGAAATCAGATCATAAGTAAGATCATCATCGGGAGCATAAAACTTAACGTCGAAAGCGAGGTCAAGGTCTTTTTACTAAGTTTACTTTGAACACTTCGAGATCTATGTGCTTAAAAGTGACTTTCTTCTTACCAACCGAGACGCTTCGTATAACTGGGGCAACATCAGAATCAACAGCTTTACTCGACGACGATCTCTTCGGGGGACTCATATTTGAAGCTTTCCTCTTGGTTGGCAGATTCCTCGATGGGTCGGCCTTCGGCGCGGCACCCTTAGTAGATTTCCCCCTCACTGGAGAAGTAGATGATGGGACTGTAGACTTTTGTGAAGGCGTCGTAGTAGGGGCAACGGAACGAAGAGGCTGTATATTTAGTGGTTCGGCACGACGAGGAGAAGGAAGTGGCGCATTTGTCGGTTCAACACGTTGATAAGCAGAAGGACGGTTAACGGCATATCGAGAACCCTGGGAACCCTTCGGCGGATCCGCCCCTCTTTGTAGATGAAACTCTGGGACCAGATGAAGATAAAGTTTTATGATCACGAGGATTCGGCTGAGAAGATCTATATGGGCCACCCTTCGGTGGAGATACATCAGGACTCCTAGAAGGAGGAGACCTGTAAGAACTCGATGGTGGAGTCTGATAAGGAACCCGATGACGATCAACCATACCTACGAGGAGCATAAAAGTAGGACAAAGATCAGACAGAGAAGACATGGAAGATTATAAAACAAATCTTTGTTTATTTTCATAGTTTATCAGAAACGTCACCAAAACACAGAAAACCAAAAACCCTAACTCAGTTATAATTACTAAAAACAAGCTTCAACGATCAGCGGAGAAGCCATAGATTACGTGATAAAGAACATGGGAAAGTATATATACTTTCGTATATTATGTTCTTCATCACGAAACCTAGATACAGCAGCAAAAAGATGAACATCAACCAAAATCAAGAACAGAATGATGAACACCATACCTGAATTAAATGCACTTTGGATAATCAGAGGCGGACGAGATTAATTTAAAACACCTGACGAACAACGATAGCGGTATGACTCTTAAGATCTTGTCAGGGTTAATTGAAATCATAACAGAAAAGATCAGCAGCAACAGCAGTTAAGAGCTAAAGAACAAAGAAAAAAGAAAAGGTTCGGAGAATGAATAGTTATGAACTGACAAGAGAATGAAGAAGGAATAAATTTATTTCAATAACATCCTCTCTCCTATTTATAGCACCGAGAGATGATAAAACCGTTCCATGATTCAAGAAGGAGTTATTGCAAGGAGTGGGGTAACGTGCCCTAAAATCTAGGGGAAGTTATTGTGGAGAAGAAGAAGATGAGAAGATGATTTTCTTAACTTTGACTAACATCCAAATCGAATAAAGGGGCAAATTGTATACACATAATTCATCATTATCCACGTGTCGGAAGAATTACACGTGGAGGACACACACCCTGAGACATCAAGGCACGATGTCACGTCTCAACACCCAAGGGCATCTGGCTATCGCACATGTTCATCATTAAGCCGATCCGACGACCCAATAACCTAGTGGGCACTGAAGTATCAAGCCACCGAAGTACCTAAGAACACCCTAGGACTGCTTTACCCCATCTCAAGGAAGACCCAAGATCAGCGGTGGAGACTAGACTCACCGACACGGATGTGATGGGAGCCCAGGTATCCATGCTCCGGGCACGTGTAGGTAGCCAAATCACCCTCATTAAACACTCTAGGCATAGAGTACGTGTCGATCATCCTGTGGATAAGAAAGAGGTGACCCATCGTTATCATGCATGACCAATGGAGCCATCGGTCGAGAACGAAGACATCAGCGGGATCCGCACAAAGATCAAGAAGATAAGGTTGTAACTGCCTCGATGGTGGACCCCATGTTCTATCCCTATAAATACCCCCTCTCCACCGGAGAGTAAGGGGTCGACCAATTTTTAGTGAGTAGAGGAGAAGACAATAAGAGAGAGAATTAGAAAGAGTAAGTATGAGTTCCATTTCCCCATTATCTTCGTTATTCACACAGAGTCATTCGACTATCTTTATAATTCTTAAATACATAGTGAAACACAAACCCTCGTGGACGTAGGCCTTAGTCTTGAACCACGTAAATCATCGTCTCATTTACATTCATCACTTTACTTTGTTATTATTATTATTATGCTCGATTTTTATACATCTTGATCGTAAGAATAAATAAATTACTCCCCCACGACTAGACAGGACGCAGCCCGAAGGCTCGAGTCATGAGTCATCGTATCAACATAGTTTCATTTATGATTTATTCTCCTTTATAAGTACATGAATAAATACGAGTATT
>JAJJWW010012660.1:50239-113278 GCA_023531295.1 Papaver armeniacum
AAGAGCTACAGCCGCACCAGTACCGTGGAACACCTCATATTTAGCATAAGCCAAATGTAAGCCTGGCTCCACTGGATCCAGGATCCAAGATTAACCACTGTAGAAGTGTCGTTAATAGTTAAACAAAGGCGCGTGATCCAGAGGAGTCTTTGCGTTTAGCTTGGATCCAAGTTGAAGTACCCAAGAAAGCGCGTATGGAAAGCATAACACGATTTCCTAACCGCGTATCAAAGAATAATCCACGGAATATTCTTCTGCACGCATCTAGAAATTACGTTGTACGCAGATGCAAACTGCGTATTCTTCATACGCGGTTACAAACTGCGTGGATGTTTTATACTTGTTTGACCTTTTTTTCCTACACCCTCTTTACATTGTAATGTTAAACGCCGAGTATTTTTCGTATACTTTCTCCAATTGAGATCTGGTTAAACATAGCCCAGTTCTGTAGTTGCAAACACTCATACGACTCAACTTAGGCAGTAACCACTAAGTCATCTACACACTTTTTTTCACAACAACTTCTAATAGAAATCTCGTTATCCTTATCAACACACTGTAGAGCCTAGATTTTTTGAGGGGGATTTCATTTATAAATAATAATAATGTTTTCCTATAAATACACTCCATCAACCACTCAAAGAAACCCACCATCAAACATAAAACGCTACTTCGAATTTAGCCCGTCAAAAATGAATTCTAATCGCAAGGGAAAACAAATCGTGTGTGTAGAAGCAAACCAAATTTGTCCGCTTTGTTTCCTTGATGACCATTCAGCCATGCAATGCCCTTGGATGTATTCCAAGTGCCCGCAGAGAGGTTGTCCGGGAATCAAATTGTTATTGAAGTTGGAACACGGAAAAAATAGGTACCTTCGTTGCCGATTCGATAATTGTCGTGGAAGAAGCTCAGTGGTTAGAAGATGCAATCAAGTCCAAAGATGATAAAAACATTAACGAACTCTGCAAAAACTTCAAAGAGAAAGGTATGATTAAGGTTGAACATGAAAAGGGGGCGTCATGCCCGGTCCCTGGATGTAGGTTTTTTTATGAAACTACATCGTTCTAAAGATAAGAACACCTATGGTGCACATTTTTGCCAATGTCCTGGGTGTAAGTTGATGGAATGGGCCGAGTAATTATATTTTCTGTTGCTCTTTAATATCTAGTGTTATGTTATGTGTTTATGATGTAATGTTTAATCCTGTGTTTAATTCGGGTCAATGGCGCCCGGTCTGATGTAATGTTTATGTTTTATGTATTGTGTACTTTTTATGTTGTTTATGTATGTTAACGTTTATTTGGGTTTGTTTATGTTTGTGTATTTTAGGACCTCCTTCTAAGTTAGGGACAAACGTGTTGGTAAACTCCCATTCGTGGCTATTTCCACTTAAGTCGGTAAACTCCCCAACCACCAGATCCCAAACCCCATTATTCCAATACACGTGTATGATAATAAATCAAAAGGGAAAACTGAATAATTCAATACTTATCTATACACTTTTGTCTTACATACAAGTGGTGGACAACTCAATGGGGCGTGTTCTGAAAACACATTGTGACGGGTGATAATTGTAGATGTCAGAGACTACTATTACACATCTAATCGGTAGTATTGCACAACAGTCTTTAGCTTCCTCCTCTTTCAAAGGTCATTTTCTATTTAACCATTACTCATATTACAAAAATATATCACGCTACAGAAGATGACATGCAAAATAATGCCCGACAAATGATGACCACTCATGCTTCCAAGTTGCCAATATTTATAATTTATTCCTTTGTAAAATTTCAAAATTACATTTAAACCCATCTGAGAATTTTAGTATAAATTTGTGAAAAATGCCTCACAATTCAATTATCTCCGAAGGTGTAATGCTCTGTAAACTCAACCAAAAGATAAAGTTTTTCAATACCAAATTATCAAAGCTACATATTTAATTTCCACCACAATAATCAATCAGGATGCCACGTTTTTCGATGCATGAAGATATCGCTCTAGTGATAAGTTATTGTAAGGTTGCGATATGGATCATGATACGGAAAATCCTCAAGCGGGTATGGCGTTTTCGAGTGAAGGAATACTTTTTGATTCAAATTGGGAATGGAAGCGTTTGGTATTCCGCCAAACATATCCAACACCGCGTTAGCATGCTGAAAAGGATTTGTGGTCGTTTTAGGCAGTATCGCGTTCTTGTGTAATCGTGCTCAGGCGATGGCAATGTATGAAGCGGAACTAGGGAAGCCTTTCAAACATTTCGTGGCCAATTATTTTTTTGGTACTCGCATATAAAATTTAATCTTGTTCTTGTGAGCTGTTTATGAGTGGTTAATATTGTTAGTTCAAAATCGTCGGATGTTTATGATGTAATGTGTTTTCTTACTTATTGCAATGACGTAACAGACACTATATCTGACACGATAGGTTGGTGGACTGGTTTATCTGCAAGATATTAAACTTTGGACACAAAATTTTTTCACATGCGAATATAACTCATTCCAGAGGATCGTGTTTCAAACTATATATTTTTTTAACGAGGTTAAAGATACTTTGGTGTAGTGATATTGAAAGGAATCCTTATCGACGGTTTTATAGTGGTAATCTGATGGAAAAGGTAATCTTGGGAACAACAAAGGACGTTTATAAGTGCGCAAGAAATGGGTCATTTGTAAATAGTGAAAATGCTCTTTCCAAAAAGTTTAGATCGTTTGCTGTTTAAGTGTATGTCGATTACTAGCTGTACATAGGCTCAATCATCACAGTAGTATTAGCCTTACTTTCTCAGCATTTATCGGAAAAATACTAACGTAATCTAAAATGAATATTACTAGGAGAAATATGAAAGCGAATTTTCTTACGAAAAATAAAATCTTAAAATGTCATAATTAATAATTAAAATTATAAAAACACAACAAGTCTTAAGAAACAAGTGCAGTAGTAGTCTTATAAAAGGAAACAATTGCGGCATCCTCACTTACGAAAGTAAAAGCATGTGCATCCTACTCTCCGTTCTCATAAAAGTTATCATCAACCAATGGGTAAAGATCGATGTTTTCCTCCACATCGGTAGTACCAAAGATCGGAAGTAAGTATGCCATCATCCTCCTCACCGGGGCCCAATTCAAACATCTCGCAATCCTGGCAGTGACGACGCCAAATGTGCTCCGTGATATCGGTTTGCAAGAATCTCCAGCTGGCATGACTCGAGATAATACGCGCGGCTTCCCGCCACGTTACCTTGTACTGCAGGTGTATCTTCTCGTTCATCCAAAGTCGCCAATTCCGTATCACGGTACTCATGTTCCACACATGTTATGCATAATTAAACACGCTCTCATAATTGTGTGTATGTCACGATGAGACCAAAGAATGACAAGGATTTCTTATTATACCCCATTTGGACTTTAGACCACCAAAAACACGCTCCACGTCCTTCCTCTTTGCGTGGTGGTATTCATTAAATTTCTTCTGGATCGGCGGCATAATATCACGTTTCTTATAGCTATGGACCACCCCATGCATTTCGTTGTAGATGTCGTGCACCAAATAGTATCCATGTTTGTACTCGTTGCCCATGAGACGGAAATTGCAAGGAGGGCTAACGCGTCATTGTCTCTATCAAATAATCCCGACTGCGCCAACATATTCAAGTCATTGTTAGACCCGGGCTCGCCAAAAAAACAGTGCCAGAACCATTTGTCGTACGACGCCACTGCCTGTAGAACAAGGTTTGGTTTCTTATGGTGTCCCACGTGTCGCCCTGCTTCTTCAGTAGGACATAACCTCCACTCCCAATGGGTGCAATCGAGGCTTCCTAGCATTCCAGGAAAACCACGAGCTGCGTTTTGAGCCAATAACCTCTTAGTATCTTCGGTTGTTGCCAGCCTCATGTAACGGTCGTTAAATTCCCAAAGTAGTGCATCCATAAACTTCTTAGCATACATGTATATTGTTGAAGCAACCATCCCGGTGTAATCGTCTAATCTATCCGCCGCCACCCCCTTTGCCAGGTGTTTCATGACGGCGAGCATTTTCATATGAGGAGAGTGACCCGGGATGTTACAAGCATCTCTTCGCTGCAAAAAATCGGGATCTCTAGTGCAAATTTGAGGCAATATTCTAAGAAAAACTTCTCGGGGCAAACCGTGACGTCCCTTAAAACGCGCGAGGTCCGAACCGCAACCGGGGTTAAAGTAGTCCCGCATCATCCGGCATCTTCCTCCACACGACATTCGTTAACGGTTCTTCTAGTCAAGACCTGGACTGGTTCGGTTGGTGCAAATCATGCGCCTCCTGCAAAATTTGCTGATACATGATGACGAAATCTCCATGGCTATCATCGTGGTACCGTTTGGGGTATGTTGCCTCTCTCCGTCGTCGCATATATCTAACGATAGCCGACTCCATTTTTTCGCCTAAATATCAAATTATATCATCATCGCAATGGATTTAACAAAGTGTATTGTTTTGTAAACGGAAATAAGAAAGTAAAATATAACGCACTTAAACATGGAGTATGAAGAACATAAAATAGAGATAATACGAGCTCCAACATACATGAGGAAAAACTTAATATATCATACAAGAACTAAATAGCAAACATCTACTACGCCCTATATAATCAACACAATGTTAACTAGCTTTTACTGGAGTCACCCAAAAAACTGACTATCTGGCACAACATCCATATCAGCTCCATCATCACCTCTCGGACCACTACCCTGCACACTACCAGGCCAACTACCACCCAAGCTAAGCCCTAAAAAATCACTAGAGGTTGGTAAGTCACTAATCACCGGGGAGGCATGCTCCAATAACGGGTTATGCTCTACAGGGAGGTTATTATCAACAGGATGAGGGACATAATAAGCATTCGATGCGGAAGGGTATGCAGAATGACGCCATGCGACGTATTGGGTTCCGGCAAGGATACTCCATCGCAATATGTGCTGGGAAATGTTTGTTCTTCCTGACTTGAATTGAATAGGCCTTCAGATGTTCCGGAACTTCGATGGGTTGGGGGGGTGTTATACACCGCTCGACGACGAGTCTCATCATATACCAACCTGCCGCTACTCGAATCGCCCAAGATGCCTCCCGCAAACTTGCGTAACTCTTCCAAAAAAAAAAAAAAATTTGTCAAACAATTATGTTTAACAATGAATAAACTCCAAATGAAAATTAAGATGAGATATAAAATGACTAACCCGCGAGACGTTCATTTCGGTGAAAAATTGTATGGGTTTCTCCTTCCATGGGGACTGGAACCAGCTCTTCAAACTAATCTTTGTAGAAAGGCATGTCCCATTTTAGGTTTGGGAGTTGCCTCATGGATCGTCCCGCTTGGTCGTATCTCGTATGTCCGGGATGACATGGTAGGGGGTGGGCGTTGGGGCATCAAACTACGGGGTATACCGGCGTGACCAACTCCGATATCATCATGTGTGTCTATGTGAGTTATTTCTGTCCTAAGAGCTCCCACGCTATGAGTTTTCCAAAATTGGGAATACACTTCATCAGGGACAGGAAGTGATCACTAACCTCAACCTCCATACCATCTAATACTTCCTCCAATGTAGGTGGGTTGCATGGGATAACTATCGCACCTAACACCTGCCTCATATATCTCTCAGCCAGATAAACTGAAGCTCTTGCACCGTCCTTGTCCTTAAAGACACATCTCCTCTTAGACATCTCAAGTGCGGTTTGGAATGCATCAGTGTGTTGGTGTTCACTGTCTCCAAACCAGGGGTCCCAAATAACCGCATCACCCATCCTAATATCTATCTGGGCGCGTGCATCTGACACAGAGTGTTTGTGAAGATCTTTTTGTCTCTTGTTCCTAAGGTTCAACGCATTAAATAGACTAATAAATGAGTGTGGATCCATTGATCATCTCTCGTGTTTTCCTTCAAAACAAAGTTGACAATTACTAAATAAAAATAATACTGTAACTCTAAGATCATAGACATGCCACCCATATCCTTCGTTTGCACGAACTCCAGGTCATCCAGGTGTTTATACAAAACGCCCAAAGTTGAGTACCCCAATCATAAGACCCAATAGCATCCAAATTATCCAACACTATACACCATCGTTTATCTACTCTAACACTACAAATCGCAAAAACAAAAAGAACCAATACACCAAAGCAAGAACATTCTAGTCAATTCTTCGGCAATGCCGCAGTTGTCAACATTTTCCCCACTTAAAATGAAATGAGCCAAGTGAGAAACTCGCATCGTGCATGCCTTGGAATCATAATCTCTAGTTTTCACATTTTGTAGTCTTCTATGTGCCATAACATCTAACACACCCCGGAAATACCTAGCATCCATAGCTTCTAGTTCTTGCATCGTCATTGTTTCCTTTGTAATTGGGGATTGGCTTACCTCCTCCAATTGGAATACCTACCAACCGATAGAAATCTAGAGGGGTCAAACCTATCTCAAACTTTTTGAAGTGAAAAGTTCTAGTCTTCTTCCACCACCTCTCACATAAAGCTTCTGTTAATCCCTTATCCCCATACTTAAAATTAAATTGGAATATGGACTCTAAACCACAATATTGAAGAATTAAAATTGCACGGGGTTGTTTCTCACCACTATCTTGTAAAATTTATTTAAGTTGGTCCTACTGCTCCTAAATGTTCCGTCTCGCTTATCTACTAAGTTGTCGGCCTTATGTTGTAACTGTCCGACACCTAGAGATAGTTGGGATAACTTCTCATACCTAGACCAATCAACATCCTCCATTATCTAAAAATGCAAAGAGCAAGGGAAGCACAATCAACATGTGAATAACAAAAATCAAACGCCTATATTAATCTATGCACAATCAACATATGAATTCACACGTTCACATTCACATCACATTGAGGTATGCACATTGCTCATATGAAAATCTCCGTCAAAATGATACTAACAACATCAATTCCACCCCTTTAATCTTCTAAACATCAACTCAAAAGAATACATGACTTAATCCTTAAACTCATTGCAAAATGCTCTAAACCACAAAATCAATTTCCAACAAAATCATATTAACAACAAAATCATATTAACAACAAAAACATATTAACAACATCATATTAACAACATCAATTTCCAACAAAATCATATTAACAACATCAATTTCACCCATATATTCATCTCAACATCAACTAGAAACACTACATGAGTTAATCCTCAAACTCTATGGCCAAGGCTCAAAACAAAATTGTTAACATGCTTATCAAATTACAAATTTCAAATACATTCTACCAAGCATAAACACAATTAATTCAATCAATCAATCAATTTATGAATCAATCATAGATTTATGTTTCACCTAAATTAACCCCAAATAGCAAAAACCCTAATTCACATTTTAATTTTTTGAAATCAATACAAAAATTATGCTACTGCAATATCAACATAATCAAGATGATGCATCCAATAGCATCGAAATCACTCCATTATAACTAAAATCAAAAATCATAAAACAACTAAATCAATAAAAACTAAAATTACGTACCTAGTGTGGATTTTTATGATGAAATCTCACAAAAATACCACCAATCGATTACCCTCGGCTTCTAGAACGAACCCTTGTAAATTTTTCGCTCCTTAAACACTATATTTGTTTCAATCAAACCATAAGAAGTGAGGTTAGGTTGAAGAACAAGAGAGGAAGAAAGAAAAGAGAAGAAGGAAGTGTGGCTTCTGTAACATTTAGGGTTCTCTCTGAAACCCATGTTGAAACCGCATGTTGACGGGTCAACAGGGTCAATACGCTGTTAGGAACGCGTGTTTGAGTTTCCCTATGAGACTGATTAGAAACGGCAAGTGGCACGCAGTTCGAAATGCGTATCTACTAGGGATCTTGGATTCCCATTCTGTGCTCGATCCAAGGCGTTGTGTTTTAGTGACGTGGATCCAAGGAAACCTTGAATCTTGGATTATGGTTAGACCCAGCCTAAGAGCACTTTTATAGTTATGCTTTTTTATGCTCTTATGCTCTCGGAATTAACTTCCAACCATTTAGTTTGTTTTTCTTCTATAGAAAGATGTGCTCCCAAAGTAGGAGTGATTTGCTTAAATCTCTTGTAACTAGTGATGAAGCTTTCGTCGTCAAAAAGACCACCTATGGAGATTCCGTCGCCGAATAAGATTCCGTCGCCGGAGATAACCAAGATGAAGATTTCGTCGTTGGAGAGCATGTAGAGCATCACTATTGATTAACCAAGAATCGCCATTAAAGCGAAGATAAACCTCAAAAGAGTAGATAAAACCACCATATCGGTGTAGATAAGTAAGAAACATAATAAAAACTACAGTAAACTACTAACTAACCTAAAAAATAAGGAATAATGAAAATCGTCGCATTTAGTCCAAAAATGAACTAGATCCGAGCAGAAGGGTTGTTCTTGATGGTGTTGTTGGAGAAGAAGGAGTGAGAGAGAGAGGAGGAGAAAGGAGGAGAGAAGAATCATTTTAGATGTTTTGATACGGCCAAAAAGATGTTCGTGGCGATATAATACGCTATTATGTGTAGCGATTTTTTATCTAGGTAGGTAGATATTTCGCTCAAGTGTAATTTTGGTGTTCATATAAGAACTAGATTTTGTGCCCGTGCTACGCACTGGGCGGATCCCAAAACTATCCACCATCATTTTTTTTTAAATCATATTTTTGATTTGCTGTGATGTGGCTTCTCCTCGTTCCGTCGTGCATTTTTGATTTGGTGTCGCGGGGCTTTGCCCCTCCCGTTGCGATGCATTTTTTATTTGGTGTGGCTTGGCTTCGCCTCGGTCTTTCGTTTAGGATTTTTTTGATTTGGTGTGGCGCGCGGTTTGGCCTCGCCCCGTCACGATGCATTCTTTATTTGGATTAGGAAAATGGTGGTATGCAGTAGTGGGATTTAACTTATGGAGGGGCAATGTAGGTTTGGTTAGTTATGTTCTCTCTATTACCACACACCAAACCCCATCTCTCTGAAATCACGTTGTTATGTGCCTGTAAACACAGTAGTTGATGACTCCATGAGTGAAACACAGTTCAAATGCTTCAGTTGGCGGTAACCAATTCCAATTTTCCATGCATATTGGAAATTGTTTGTCTAACTTAGATGCAGATAGCCATGGAATAAGTATGAGTGTGTTAATCCTGTATTATAAGGTGCAAGTGGCGTGTGTACCCTTGTATCTTTGGCACAATTCTTGAATCCTTACAAAGCCAACAAAAAGAATCTCAACATTCACTGCAATTAATAAATTTTTATATGGACATAAAAAATCAGTTATATTTAATAAGATGAAAATCACTGCATGAGCAGATTATAAAAGACCAAAATAGTGATTTAACAAAAATTACAGCATAACAAAGATTAACAATGAAAGAATTGAATTATTGTCCCACAACTTATACCACTCCAGCACTTCAACATAAATTAGCACACCTCTACCACCAAGTTCTCTGATAAGAGGAATGCCATCTCTTCCTCCTATATACATGTCTCAAATCCAATTGGAAAATGCGACAGTAATCCCCCTTTCAGCATGTATAATCCACTTAACTACCATGTAGTTACAATTTTCAGATTGCAAGGTCTATAATATCAAAGCAACATTAGTTGTTGCGCCATCATTATAACACCTAATTTTGTTATTTCAGCTAACTTTCATTTAAAACAATTAATTAAATTTGAATGGGGTAAAAGATGGTCTCATATTTCCTGACCTTCCATTTCATTCATCAACTCCTGCAGTAGAGAAGTCCTTGTTAGCTGACGAATTTTTCAATTTTAAATTGCACAAATATAGTTTTGGTACACTATTTTTCACCAAAAATTTCTAATAATAAATTCTTACTACTTGGATCATCATTGTCTCCAATAAAAATGAAAAAATTATATTAGTAAACCTTTGAATAAAGAAATTGAAAATTTTCAAAAACAATTTCTAATTATGCAATGACGATGAAATGAAAAATTATATTAGTAAACCTTTGAATAAAGAAATTGAAAAACTTTAAAAACAGTATCTAATTATGCAATGACGATGAAGATTCTTAGAAATGGAGGTTAGTCTTCAACCCCTAAAAAAATCAAAGAGTTATGCACGCACTCTAATTAAAAACTCATTCAAAGCACCACAATAGCATAAATTTACATGCAGAAACCTATCTTTATGGTGAATTTAACTATTCAAGCTGATAGAGGTGCCATAATGAATATGAATCAATGCTTGGAAAGCTTCGTTGTGATGAGAAAAACATATAAATAAATGACCACTTCACTCTTCTCAAAAGAAAGAAATTTAGCAGAAAAAAATACATTAGTAGAACTTACTTCGCGCACCACCATAAGTAGGAAAAATACATTATTTTGCATGGATTAGGGAACACAATATATGAGCTGGATACAAAAAAATAAATACATAAGTTGAACTTACTTTGCACACCACAATTAGAAGAGAGCTCGTAATGAACTAAGATGAAGCTACATCACGCGAAAACCCAAAGGCACAACTACATGCAAAGAGAGTATTAGAAATTTGATACCAAGACATGTCGAATTGGGAAAACAAATACGTACAAACTGAGATACAAACCAGTTCAGCTTCAGTCTTTTGGATGTGATATTTTGGTTTGGAATTAGGAATTGAGACGGAATCACGAATTTTCTGAAACTCGGAGGAGGATGAAAAAGGGTTTCGATTATTATGAGTTTCTAAACTGGGGAAATAAAAGAAACCATAATTCATCGTGAAGTCAAAATTGAACCTCATGCACCCATCTCTACCTAAATTAGAACCAAAATGGAGATGATAAAATTCTAATTGAAGTGACCATCGGGTTAATATGCATTTTGTAAGCAAATTACATCGAATAGTTGTAAATCACTTATGTTGCAGAATCTTATAGAGAATCACTCTTATTAATCACTATCGTCACTCTAAAATACCCACTAAAGTACCTGATTTTGGACCCTCATTGTGCAGAATGACCATCTCATGTAAGCATTTAGGTTTTAAGTCCCAAACCCTTCAACTGCTTGATCGCCTCTGCAATTCCAGACCAACATGTATCAGCAGCACTAAATGTGCCTATCTGTATGTCCTTTAAGAATACATATCCCGAAACTGTAAAAAAAAATCCAAAAGACTTGTTAGAATATCATTTTCTCATTTACAAAGAAAATTGATAAAGATTTATGTACGTAAGTATAAGTACTGCCATATAAAATGTGCAAAAGAGAAGATTAGTATAACTATTCAGATTTAGCTCTAGTAGCCATTTTCTTATTTTGAACTCTTTTTCCCATCAATTTCTCCAGAAATCCCATCTCCCGGAAAAAAAAATTTATTTACTGACACATTTCTGAGACTGGTTTAATAGAGTTTGAACCCCCGTAATCCACCAGTGCAGCAGCCAAGGACTTAGCCTGCTCTAAATGCTTGCAACCCTACCATAAGAAAATTTCACTTTTAGAATGAGATTCATTTTGAATTCTAAGTACTGGATACATAAACCAACCCAGAATCCAACTATTAAATTATTAAATCTACTGAGAAGTGAAAACAAAACATCTTGCCTACTCCTGTTACAACATAAGAACCCTATATTAATCTAAAACAGAATAAGAGGATGATAAAACTTTAAAGTTCAAGAAATTAACATCTGCTTACAATGAAGTGCTACAATTTTCTAATTTCCGGTGATTAAATTCATTTGGCACAAACCAACATTTGTGCTACTAATTGGTTTTAAAATTAGTCAATGCAAACATCTTGCAAATGATTGTCATAAATAAAAACCGTCCAACGATGTCCTCTGGAAACGTAGATATGAGTTAACTAAAAGCGCCATAGACATCGTACTAACAATGTAAATTGGTCAAATTGTACGATTGTATTTAACTAAAAGTAAGCTAATGGTTTGGGTGCTTCAACAATCCATAACAGACATTTTACGTTATGATGTTGTGTTCGAGTACGATACCTAAGATTCGTCGAGCACGGCATGCTGCACGCGAATCACCTGATCCATCCATAGTGCTCGGCATACCTTTCCTTCAGTCCCCAACCGTTCATTTTCCCTCCTTAGCTTCACCCGCAGCAAGATGTACCGGAGCTTCAAAGATTCTTTGCAAAAATAATTAGAATACAATTAGAAAAGGCAGCAATCACCCAGTTTTTCCAACAAAATTACAAAGTTCGCAATGGAGAATGTAGATACTCAATACCAAAAAAGTGACCTAACTAACAGTGTGTTAAGCTGTGAATGGAGGTTCTAATTCAACCAAAGTAACAAATATGGATATCCTTGACGTGAAGCCAGTCGACTATACTTAAAACCAATTGAACCATTACATAATTTACATTACCAAGTTTGGCAGCAAAGGAAATCCCTGTTTTGGGTTCTATTCGAACTACCACCAGAAACCAAAACAAAACTACCACAATAAAAATAGGATTGAAAAGAACAATACCCGTTTGTAAAACTGATTTGTAGAAGAAACCCCTAATTCTTAACTCAATCAATCAACAAACAGTACCCAATCATGAAATTGAACTTAGGGATTAAGAAATTACGATGATTTTTAATTGAGGATATGTTCCGATAATTGAGGAAGACGCATTCAATTAAGATAATTAAGGAGGTATCAGCGGATTGTAGTTTGAGGATGAGAAAATAAAGAAATAACCTTCTCTCAGCGGTTTCAGCAACTGATCGAGCTTCGTGAGATCTCACAGTACGAAGAGAAAGCATTATGGTACTATTAAAATCTGTAGCAGAGACGGTCGAGTTTCAAAGAGATGGAGGGTTTATGAGAACTTGTTAGGGTTCTGTGAATAAGAACAACCATGGAAGTCGTTTTTCACCGGAGAAGAAAAGTAAAAGATTATTAGGTTTAAGTTTCAATGAAACTAACGGATGTATTGTCTACCTAGATGGTGTTAGTAACGTCCAGTTAAGTATTTGGTGTAAACGAAGTGTAAGTAATTAATTATGTGTAAATCCTCACATAAGTGTTGTATACCCACGTTATTACGAACGGTGGCACAAACGGTCAGTTAAATACAGGGTGTAAACAGGGTGTAATTCATGTTTTAATGTCTCGACCAATAGAGTCACGCCATTTGTCGTCACCAGAATTGCTCTTCCTCAAAGCTTTTATCTAATTTAATTTGAGGGGATGTCAAACTCACTGCAACGAGACTCATATGACTTAGTGTTTTAAAGGAGGGGAGATACTCTTGAATCACATTTCTAGTATTATTATTTTTTTTATTATGAAAGATTAACTGCCTAGCTTCCTCTTATTTTATTTTACTGTCATTTTCCTTGATCGATATCTCAATAATTATATGGTGGTTTTATGACATATGTAAAGTTCTAGAGGTTACGACTTTCATTGGATTCCAAAATGAGAGATCTTTTATCTTGTACGTGCCATCTTCTAAGTAATTTACTTACGACCAAACAAGAAAAGAAAGAAAGCAAAGCATATTGAGATTAAAATCTTTGGCATCTTAATACACATGTTATAACAGTACACAAAATTGGTAAATTAACCAATAACGACAAATCCTGGTGAAAAAGATATGTAAAATTTGATATTGTTTAATTGGACGAGAGTGTAAAAATAGTCAGGATGTAAACAGTTTCATCATATCCATTTTCAAATATTTTTTTTTTTATTTTTAATTTACATCAGGATGCATCTAGTTTCACCTCGCTATTTTTTAAGTTTAAGTCCGAATGGATCCAAATTCATCCTTGCTATTTTTTTGATGTCCATTTCACCCATACTAATTTACTCATCCATTAAAACCATGTTTTAGAAATATCTCGGCAATTAACCCAATTTCTCATAAGAGCAAGTCTTATGGTGGAATCCAAGCTATTCCAAGTGTGGAAAATCCATGGAATGTCAAGTGTAATGGCTTCCAAGTTGGGGTCTTCCACAGAAAATCCAAGCAACCTTCCATGATTTCGTGGAAGGGTTCGTGGGAGAATCCATCAAAACGCAAATAACAACAGGCGCCTGAACCTCAATAAGAATGGCGCCAGAGAGGACAAGAAAATGCTAATAAGAATAGCGTGTATTTATTAAGATTGGGAGCTAGCTCCATTAAGATTGGCGTTTTTTTTATCCGTAGATTTAAACCGAGTTGTTGAGAATCTATCCTAGCAAGAAAAAACGCTAATAAGATTGGAGCTTAGCTCCATTAAGATTGGCGTTTTTAGCGCTTATTAAGAATGGAGCTTAGCTCCATTAAGATTAGCGTTCTTACTATTCCACCATTGCACTTGCGCCCATCCACAGGTTCAAGTCGATTGAGGTGGCGTGGAAGATGGAAGATGGATGGATTCAGTAAGACTTGCTCTAACATTAAAGAACTAATGATAATAGAGATACGTTAAAGCTGTCAAATCTGCATTTGCTTTCGATCCTCCTACCTAAAACCTTATCTTCGCAAATAAAAAAATTTGAAGCACAGAAAAGAAAAAAGAAAATCTTCGTCTAAACATTATAATATAATATACACCATAAAATACACATTATCTGGATTCGGCCATGTGACCAGAGAAATAAAAGAGGGGGTAGAGGTGTCACGGTTTCATAAGTCCACTAGTATGTATTTGGACCCAGTTTACCTTAATTAGTCCTTCACATCAAATCACACAAGAAACATCTCTATTGTACATCCACCTCATCAGCTTATATCAAACGAGAAACATCAGTTTATCCGTTAAGATAAGAGTCTACATCCGTCCAGTGACAATTTTGTACACAACGTTACCAATTTCCACAGTCAGCTCTTAGACGATGTGATGCCATTTGGCTATAAAGATTTCCTAAGAAATCACTGCTTTCTTTAATCGATTGCTGAACAGTAAGTTGTCAAAAAAAAATTGAATCTATGATGCCATACACCCCAATGGGTATACTTTGTATCCGACTTGAGCACTATGGAGTCACGAAAAATTGAATCACGCTTCGACTCGGATACGAGAAAAACTTAAAAACCACTAAGACGTCCGGCTTTTGGCTAGTCAGATGGTTTAATCAACCAAAACCAAGTAAAATAGCACACATAATCAAAAAACGAGTTCAAATCTGTTCATACTCCTCTAACGAGTGTATATTTCACATATTCTTCTGATTGGTTGATTATTTAACTGATGGCCCCATTATCCTCTATGTTTAGATAATCACTATTACCTCCTGCTTAATCATTACATAACTCCCTAAATTAATTCAAGGGTAGAGATTAAAATGTGAAATGTACACTCGTTAAGGAGTGTGCACGAATTCGCAATCCTCAAAAAACAAACATATTAAGTCAAATTCTTATAATTTCCTCCAAACGAGTCTAGGTGTTAGCTTTCTCAGCTAACTGTCGTTGCCACGTCATTTCATGATTTTCCACGGTGGGACAAAAGGATAACAAAGAAACCTCGTTTGATTGGGGCCAAAAATATTAATATGGGGCCTTGATATTTTATTTGCACCCAAATTTTTCAAGGCGTATTAATCCGATTATGAAAGTACTATTATACCCTTCACTAAAAATAAATCTTAAAAACCTATTAACCCTTAATCCTAAACCCCATTCATTTCTAGTTCTAAACAAAAAGATCACTCCCTCCCCTCTCACCCTCTCGACTCTTCTCTTCTCCTCCATTAACGACTCCAAGAAAAAGAAAAAGAAATTTCACCCGAAAAATTTCAGTTACAGTAAAAGGGTCGTCAATTCGACAAGCCTAAACCCTAACGATTTTTCATATGCATTTAGAGACCATAAAAAATCGTTAGGGTATATGATGATCAAGATAACGACCCTTTTCTGGTTTTCATATTTTTTACCCTAGATTAGAGTCGTTAACATAATATAGAAACCTATGACGATCCTCTATGGACGACCCTTTTTTAAAGGTCAACGACCCTAGGTGAAAACAAACAGCCTCTCCGTCCAAAAAATTTCAAAGTCGCCTTGGTATAGACACAAAATAACGACTCTTTGTGACCTGAAGTTAAGAGTCGTCGGGGTATATCATATTACCCCGACGATTTTTCATAACCCGGAAAAGTTGCGGGTTTGAGTCGTCGGGGTATATCATATTACCCCCGACGATTTTTCATAACCTGGAAAAGTTGCGGGTTTGAGTCGTCATTTTTGGTGTCAATACATTGACGACTTTATAGAGTCAAATTAGGCATACATCCCCGACATTGACGACTCTTTCTCCGTGTTGTGACATATATCCAATCCATGGGAGAATTTAAGATAATCTTACCATCAACACAATCATCTTTGTTACTTGAAAAAAAAAAAAAATGTTTTTTATCTCGCCCCCTCCCGCCGTTTTCGCTCCCCTGGCAAGGTTTACTTCATAGGCCGTTTCTAAAAAGACAAAGAACTGCTCAATTAATGTAGTAGTATGTCGTTGGAGCTTCTCTTTGTTAGGCTTCCAACTAGTTTCATGTAATACTCTTTATCCAATAATAATAATTAAAAATCTAACCACACTAATTAAATTAATTTTATTAAGTTTTAATACTAATCATTCAAGGGTAATTTATGTATTTAGAAAAAAATTTGTTAAGGGGTGACCCAAATTAGGTTTGGGTGACCTTTTTTGTCCTCTAGTGGGAGGCCCCCAATTAATATCTTTGGCCCCAATCAAATTAGGCAAAGAAAACGCAAACAAAATTTACTTGGAGCCCACATTACACTTACTTTCTTAGAACCTTATCCATTACCACCATTACAAAGATTTAACACTAACTTGCGCCACATACAACAATCTCGTGCGCCGCATATACACTACACATTTTTATTATTACAACCACTACAAGTCAAAAGAAAAAAGTAATTAAATTAATTTAATATTAATAAAGTTTTTTTTCCATTTTTAGGTTTTTACTATTGTTTTCCATATCAGGGGTCATCATCATTAACAATCAAACACCTCTATCTAATACGAGTAGCCACAGGAATATTTAAACGGACACCGTTACAAACACCGTTAATACTACTCGAACTGTTACGATCAACGTTAAATCCCATCGAAGAAGATGACTGACATTTGATCGGCGCAAAATTGATCTTCTGATGAAACCCTAACTGAATATTCGACGCCGTTGATGATGTTGATGTTGATGTTGATGCTGATGAAGATGACGAGACTTGATTCAGAGTCCGTTTATACGGAGCAAACCATTTCATTTGCATAAAACGATTCTTCCTCCAAGGAGATAACAAAAGTTGATTAATCTTCAAAGATTTCTTAGCAGCTTCAGACACTAATTTGATAATTTGTTTAAGTTCTTCAGATCTTCCGATATAAACTCTAGGTAAAATTTGTACTAATTTCTCATACTGTAAAGTTGGTCTAGCAATTTCAAACTCTCCAATAAAATCAATATCAATAAAATACCTGATCTCCGATGAAGATGATAATGAAGCTGGTCTAATTACATCAATAAATTCATGATTACCTCCTGTTAATCCTCCACAACTTTCCCATTTAGTTTTACATATCCCAGCATTGTATCCATTTTCACGAAGATAACTCATAACACGTCTTCTTAAAACACCTTTATCAGAACTTAATGACGATGAATATAATGTAATTGCTTTCGTTACTTGAGATTGTAACATTAATCGAAAACCTGAATCAAATCTCACTCTTGGATTTAACAGATCTCTCAGCATACCAATCGATTCATTTAGAGAAATAATATTATTACTATCAATCATCCTACTTTTCTTCTCTGAATCAGTATTACACTCTTCACGATTTTTCTCGACGTTCTTATTGCTTCCTTGATCGTCATAATTTTCTAAGAATCCATGAATGAGATCAGAAAGACTACACGAAGAAGAAAAATCGTGATGATGATCAGAATCATGCTCACTTCCGCTGCTACTAACGTAACTTTTCACATCATGATGACCACAGATACTAGCTTTCACTTTATCGTTTAATGGATCTGTAACTCTTTTTGCTCTTACATAAACCGCCATTGGTGTTTGTGTATCTCTCTCTGAAGCAAGCTCTGATGAAAGAAACTAAAATTAGACTCAGGTTTTTGTTTACTCCAAATCCCTCTCTTTATAGCTCTGATTATTCAAAAAGAAATGTATAGACTCGGTTTAAGATTTTTGGAATATCTCTTTAAACCAGGATAACATTTTTATTATTTTCGGAATTAACAAAAGAATATTCGAGTACAGTCAAAGGTCAAGCAAGTCAAACCATTGACAAATCATCACGACCGTTGAGACTCCTTCGAGATTTGTTCAAGCTTCTTGAAGTTAGGGTTTACAGAAATGACAGTACTCCTTGGGAAAGGATGAACGTTAAGAACAAAAGAGCATAATCTTGATAATCCTCCTGTCGCTAATTTAACGCTGCGTGGCCGCATATGCGAGTAGAACATAATTTTTGTACGGTTTAATAATGATGTGGAGTGTACAGATGTTAAACACGTGGTTACCAAGTTAGGTGATGTTATTGAATCGTGCAGCACGCACGTACACTGTCTGATTTATTCATGAGTTCCTAATTTATGCTGTAGACTGTCTCTGTCTCTTCGTGTATTGTAAGGGGTGACCGTCTGTGAACGGTTACCCTTTAGAAATGTGATATATTCCTTTGGTTTATTCCCCTCCTTCCCTTCGATGATATCTTTGTTGAAGCTTTAGCCTGTTCAATACTATCTGGCTAGAGGAGCAAATAACGTTTTAAGAGAGATTTGGATCTTCGGCCGTCTTTTTCGCTCATTCTCTTTCATGGCGATTTTTTCAACTTTTCGAACTCGGCCCTCTCAATCGAATCAATCTTGATTGATTGATTTTGACAAGAGTGTAACCGAACTTCTCCGCCGATCAAGGATCGGATCTTTGATCCTTCCCTTAGGCCGGGATTTATTGGTTCGTGGAGTTCGGTTTATCGCTTTTATTTTCTTTTTTAGGGTTTCCTTTTCCCTGTTCTTCTATGATTACTGGGCGGTCAAAAGCTAGAACTATGAGAATGCTATCGAAACACAGTTCAAGAGATGGTGGTTTGTCTTCATCTAAAGAAGCTGCTGATACAAGAAAATTCGATGGCACAAAGGATCCGAGAGGTACGAAACTTCCGGTTGGAACGCAAGACTTTCTCAATTGGTATTGAATATTTTGGGAATACTAGAACTGGGAAGATTACCGAGAGGGCGTAAGAGGCTATAGTGCTTGGTTGGCGTTACATCCACAGACGATTGAATGGTGAAAAAAGGTAGTGGAACAATTTTTGGAGGAGGACTCGGTGTGACGATAAATGGAAGGAGAGGGTAGAGAAGATGTATACCTAGCTCAAGTTCAAAACAACAATGAAGGGATGTATCTAAGAGTCTCCAGTTCGTAAACAATGCGAAGGTAAACCTTATAGTCTATGTTTTCCTTATGAGAAAGTTATCATTGCTGGCATGTTTTGTCACAAGTTTTGCAACACTTTGTATCAACAAGCTTAATCGGATCAAGGAACCTCATTGGTAGTCCGAGGTCCGATACCGAATACCCAAGTTTCCATAAGGAGTTGAAAGGAGTTGTGAAGGTGTCGAAAAACATTGGCCGGGGAAGAATTGCTACACTCGTCAAAAGAAGATTTGGTTGGGATGAGGTTTTTAAGATTGACGACTAATAAACTAACGGCTTTAGTTCAGTTGGAGGATATCGAATGGAGAAAACTATGGACGCAAGTGATTTGGGAGGAAGCTGGAGTTATAATTAAGGTTTACAAATGGCAAGGTGAAGACTTTCCTAAATTTCCAAGTAGCAACCAAGATAATGGCAGGGAGAATAGTAGTAAAAACGCTGTAACTAGACAGTCAACTAGGAATGACGCAACTATTCCTATGGAATTTGAGTGACTAGAAAGAAACAAGAATGGCTTAAAATTAGAGGTTTGCCGATAAAGTTGGGCGAGAAACTTTCAAGTTGATTGCAGAGGCACTAGGAGGGATGCAAGCCATTTCAGCGGAGACACTGGGTATTAAAAAGGCCTCCAGAGTACACTTCTTTAGGATATCGGTGAGGGGAGATATCGAAAAGATACTTGCTGTGGTTGTTCAGGAATTAGGTGGAGTGAAGTTTGTTTTAACAGTTGAATGGGATGTGCACTACTCTCATGTGCAGGAATGGCCAGTTCAGGAGTATAGGAAGAAGGTGGAAGAATTCGAATCCGAGCTGATGGAATTTACAAGATTAAGTTCAAGTGATGCAAACAGTACAAAAACTGAGCTTGGAGCTGTTGGCGACACTCAATAATCGGCTCGGGGGACAGCGAGGTGGATTTAGGGGCAACGGAATGGAGCCGGAGATTTATTCCTAGGCAAAACAAGAAGATGACTGGGACGGTAAATTTTGGTACTCGGGAATTCAACACCACAAATCGACTACGGGATCAAGGTTTGGTCCTTACAACATACGGAATATTCTGGGGAGGAGATTTCTCGAAAACAATACTACGTCGGTTAGTTCTACGAACGTAATGGAAGAGAGAGTGGTGCAGAACTTAGAAGCAAAGCAGCAAAATAATAGAGAGGATGAAGGAATCACCGATAGCAAACACCGTCTAATCCCTTGTTCGTGTGGCCTCGTAGCTATGGTAGTATTAACTCGGCTCAAAGGAGACATTGAAACATAATATGGCTACGGGGGTCTATAGATATAAGCGAGAGATTTACAAGTCAAGATGGTGTTGATGGAAATGTTGCGGGGGATGACGCTGACAAATGATGAGGTAACGAGAGGGAGAGGATGCTTATTATGAGAACGAGGAGGAGAATGGTAATGAAAACGATGAAGTTAGTAATAGTGTCGAGGAGATCCGTGTTGCCAGGGAAGAAGTAATTTTAAATGGATTTTAAATTCTTGTGTTGGAACATCGTAGGCATGAACAACTTCGACGAGGGCAAATTTCAAGTCAAGAATTTGATAGCTTCTCGGAAGGTGTGCGATTTGTTTGTTACAGGAGACGAAAATTCAACAAATGTCAGAATGGTTTGTGAGGCAATTGTGGTACGATGATAATTTCGATTGGGCTTATATTCCTTCTGTTGGCAGTAGCGGGGGTTTATTATCCATCTGGGATAGCAGAGATTTGAGAAAATAGATGAGAGAATTGGGTTTAATAACATAACCTCGGTCTTCTCAACAAGGATTAATGGGTTTCAATGGATAGATGATAGGTGTAGAATACACCGTATTTACTATATAGAGTTTATGCTTTCTTTGCTATTTTTCGTGTGAATTATGTATCTTACATTCGCTTTTGAGTTTCATAGGTGTTTTGGAGTCATATGAAGCAAAAGAAGGAGAAAATAGCCATTTGGAGCGGAAAGGGCAAGAAGGTCAACTCGCGGACGATATCCGGAGCATGCTAGGTTGCACAAGAGGAGTTAAGCGGAATTTAAGCTGTCAGTCTCCTAAAAGCGATGAGTTGAAGCAGAATTAGGGTTTGTCGGTTATCGAAACCGACAAGCCACACAAATGAGCTGGTTGCCCCTTATCCGGGACTAGGGGTTGGTGGAATACAATTATTACAACCCTAAGATCGATTTTCTTCTTCTCGTTCATTTTCACCGAAACCAGATCGAGAGAAAGAGTAATGACAGACCTCTGCTACTAAAACCGAGAGGAAAATCAAATCGGGAAATGTAAATCGATCTTGTTCTTTGGATCTCGAGAACTTGAGATGAAGAAATGACAGAAGAAGAATGATGATGTTCATAGCTCATAGAGAGGAGATTGAAGTGTTGATGCTAAGAAAGGGGTAAATCGATAGAGATGAACTTAGGGTTCTTTGTAGTCGTTCTTGGGTTAAAGCTTGCAGTGCCGAGCTGAGAAGCTGGGGTTCATACAGGGGCTTGGTTATCTCAGATCGAAGGGAAGTACTAGTGGTTGATTAAGAGCTGGCAGAGATGGGTTTGTATTAATGGTTGTATGGGTTCGATTGAAGACAAAGGAGATGGGTTTTATGTTGAAATTCAGAGAAGAAGATTGGGTTGAACATGAGATACAGATTGTTGATGGTCTGAGATTGGGAAATTACAGAGAGGAGACCCTGATGTTGTTGGATTCAAATGAATTTACAGGGAAGCTGGATGGCATTGCAGGATAGAGCTGGTTGCAGGTTTGAGGTGTTGGTGGTCAATAACCCAGAAATGGAAATAAGGGTTTGATAGATTTATAAAGATGAATTGGGAGGTTGTGATTAAAGTTGAGAATGGAATAGCAGGCAATGGTTATGGCTGGCAGTTAAGTTGCTTTGCCAAGCAAGTTGCGGCTGCTCGAGGTTGCCTGAGAGGGAATTGGCTCTGGTGCTGTTGGGAATTGCCAGTAGCTATGGCTATGATGGAACTGCATGCTTGTTGGGTTTTTATTGTGTAAATGACAGGGGTATTGATGCAGCTGGAAGACTGCATTACATGAAAGAAGTGGAGCTGTATTTTGTGCCATGGAGTTAGCAGTGGTGTTGATTGAGCTCAGGCTCTGGGAGTTTGCAGTTCCGGTTCAAGTGGAGCTATTGGGTTGCACTACTGGGTTATGGCTGGATTGTTGAGGCAGCAGCAGGGTATTACAGAGAATAAGGAGGTAGAGATGGAATTGGTTTTTGTGTTGTGGCTCAGGGAATGCACTAACATTGCAGCTGGAGTTAAAGCTGTTCATTGTGGAATTGCAGGCAATCCTGGTGTTAGTGCTGTTGCCATTGCAGGTGATGGTAGTGCTGGTGGTTGCTCTGACTAGTCGATGTTGGAGCTGCTTATTATGTGAAATGAGCTGGGTTAGTATGGGTTACGATATAGCGAGTGGGAATGGTAGAGATGAAGGATTATGAGATGGCGAGAGATGTATCACGGGGTTTAAAGGCTGTGGCATCTTTGAAATGGTGGTGTTCTTTGTTGGTACATAGAAGCTTGAGGGAGTGGCTGAATTGCATCATTGCGAGAGGTTGTTGTTGAAGTTATTGCAAAATGGAAGAAGCAATGAGAGTGTCCGTGGTTGCGGTGGCTCAGTTGAAATTGCTACGAGAAATTGCAGGCTCAAATTGGAGTTGCGGGATTAAAGGCTATGCCGATCTTTGTGTGTTGTCTATGACGGGTTTTGAAGTGGTGGCATTTGTAGTGCAGGGAAAGAAACATTAAGAGTCCATTGAGATGGTGCTGGTACTAATTCTCAGGGCTTGCAAGACAATGATGGTGTTGGTTGTACACTAATGTGGTGGTTTTGAACTGAGTTGTTTTGGGTCAGTGTGATGGTGGTTGTCTTTGTTGCGAGGTGGTGCGGAGTTGATTACGGGGACTCGGGAGCTAGCTTTCAAGTGAAGCAATATCGGGCTTGAAGCAAGCATGAGTTGTGGTTATAGAGGATGACTTGTGAAGGAGTTGCGAGAATAGCCATCTTAGTGTGGAGAGTAAGAGCAAGTGGGAGCTACACTTGGTACAACCTGAGAAGATTCAAGGCCATTATGGCCGGAAATGTCTTGGCTATGACACAATGATTGCTATACATAGTTTACGGCACGTGCAGTGGCCTGACCTGGCCAAGGCAACTCAGACCACTCAGCCTTGACTAGGGAGCTGACTTGGTTACCTGACTCGCCCAAGCTGACTCGTTCCAACTCGGGTTGACCCGATCCGACTCAGAGTTGACCGATCCGACCGCCGTTTGACTCGTTGACCCGGTGGCCGGTGGACTTTGCCGATCAAGGGGCTGTTTTCGGCGACTTTCGCCGATTTCGGCCACAATACCGAACTTCGGCGACCGATTTTGGGGCATATATTTTCACATGGGTTTCTCACACATGGTTCATGGGCTTGGTGGACTTTTTGGTGATGGACTTTGAAGACCTAATTTTGGAAAGTGTGAAGGCTATAAGAAGAAGGAGTTTCTATTTTTTTATTATCACGTATTTTTCTCTTTGGAGTTTTGGAGGAGAGCGATTCTACTAGGGTTTGCTTCCATTTTATTTTACATGTTCTTCATCTTATTTTTGATAATAATTATGTTGAATAAAAATACTATGAGTAACTAAATACCTATTATTGGTTATGGGATAATAAGTGGATTTCACAAATAAGATTTGATTCAATGTATTAGTTTTGTCTCAGTAATTTATTGATTATGATTCATGGTTTATAATGTTTTTTGATTTGATAGTTTGTTTGGTTGAGTCCGGAATCAATCCGATCTACTTTCATATCTAGAGCTATATTAGGTTTTCAATACGGCGTTGTCTATCCACGATTTTGAGTAGCATAAATGTGGGTAGTGCTTGTAGTGATATATCCTACTAGTCACATATGAATCGTAACTTAGGTTAAATCGAATTAGTGCTTTTACACATTTTGGTTGCCTTGATTAGTCTTATTCCGAAAACTTATTGCTTTTAGGGAGTTAAACTTAATTGTGCTTTTACACTTTAGGTTGCTTTCTAGAAAGAATTCACATATGCATCTTTTAATGTGGTTGTGATGAAATCAGGGAATTAGCGGGATACTCTTGCGATCAAGGTATTCTAGGACTTTTAGTAAATGAGAGATTAAAATTTCAATTCTAGTCATTGTTGATAATTCAAGTTTGTGAATGAAACTATCCCGTGACCAATACTTTCTCCTTATTGATAAATTTTATTATTACTTTGCTTTCAATTATTTTTATTGCTTTGAAACATCAACATCCCCCCTTGGTTACTAAGAAACTGAAAATTTGCATAACAACATAAGCCTCTTTGTGGATACGAACTCTTTCTTATTGCATACTACTTTATTTTAGTGAAGCAAGAAAGTGAAATTATTTTTGATAGGGTGACAACCGATCAAATTTTGGCGCAATTCTTAGGGAGGCATACGGCTTGTTATTAAGTTTTTAGTTTCTTTTTACAATTTTTGCTTTTATACTTGCTTTTCGTTTATTGTCTTGTTTCTCACTTGTTTGCGAGAATTGTTTTTCAGGTACTAATCCCTGGCTTCCAAAGATTGGAATTATCAAAGGTGCGGGATAGCTACTCGAAGAGGCACAATACTCCAACCAAGGCAAGACACAACGGAAGAACAAGTCTTGGAAGTAGAACACGAAGCTCTTCATCAAGAAGAGGAAGAAGAGGTTCCATTCGTAGGAGAACCACTAATTGAAGAGGAAGAAGCAATGGGTGACAATGCGAACCGTACACTCAAGGATTTGGCTTCACATAGGCTTGATGCACAACAATGGTGTATCCAAACAAACTCAACTTTCGAGATCAAGCGGGGTTGCTTAGAGAGTTGCCAAAGTTTCATGGTATGGCAAATGAGGACCCAAACAAGCATCTCATGGAGTTCTATACCATTGTCAAGGCTATGCTTCCAGTGAGGCGAAGTCAATGGTGCAATGATGAAAGTTTTTCCATTTTCTATGGTGGACAGCGCTAAGGATTGGTTGTATTGTTTGCCACTGGGAGTGTCACTACATGGAACAGTTTGAAGAAAATCTTTCTAGAGAGGTATTTTCTGCGTCTAAGGCCACTCAAATTCGCAAAGAGATTTGTGGAATAAAGCAACATGTTGGAGAATCATTGTATGAATGTTGGGAGAGGTACAAGAGATTGGTGGCAAGCTGTCCACACCATCAAGTTAGTGATGCTATGATAATCCAATACTTCTACGAAGGTCTTCAATCAAGTGATAGATATCTTCTAGACGCTGCGGGTGGTGGTGCACTAGTGAACAAGACGGTGGCCCAAGCTGCCGAGTTGATTGAAAGCATGGCTGCGAACTCGCAACAATTCTACACAAGAGGTGAACCAATGGTAAGGCAGGTGCATGAAGTTAGTGATTCATCATCATCACACCGTGATCAAAGGATGGACAATATGGAGCAAATGATTCAAAGGATGGCTGCGGTTATTTTACCTTCACATGGTGAAGAGATGGAGCAAGCTAGTGCGGTTTTCCAAACCAACAAAGAAGGTATGATCCCTACTCCAACACCTACAATCAGGGATGGAGAGATCATCCAAATTTCAGCTATGCCAACAAGCAAGGTGCGGTCCAACAACCAAATTTCAATCGTTCGAGTGGATTTCAACCACAACAACAACAATTCCAACAACAACAACAACAATTTCAACCGCAACAACAACAATTTCCAAGCAACCACAACAATCGGTTCAAGGTTCCGATATCGATGCAAAGTTACATACAATGATGCAAGGTATTTCTACCATGTTCAAAGAGAGCCAACAAGAAACTAAGAGTGCTATCAAGGATTTGCAGACTCAAGTAGGCTCCATGGCGGTTGATATCAACAATTTGAAGGCACAAAATAGTGGGAGACTTCCTTCTCAACCTATCAACCCAAAAGAGGGTGTTAATGCAATTACATTGAGAAGTGGTACACAACTTGTGCAACCCGAAGTTCTTGATTTGGGTGAAGAGGAAGCTCCAAAGGAGCCGGTTTTGGAAGAAAAGAGGGATGAAATTCCCCAAACACTCGAGGTACCAATTCCTAACTCTAAAACTCCAGTTTCTACTTATGTTCCTCCTATACCTTTTCCTCGCAGATTTGCAAGTTCAAAGAAGGCGGAACTAGAAAAGGAGATTTTGGACGTTCTTAGGAAGATTCATGTGAATATACCACTCCTTGATGCTATCAAGCAAGTTCCCAAGTATGCAAAAGTGTTGAAGGACTTGTGTACCAATAAGCAAAGGCTCAAAGGTAATGAAGTGTTGAGTGTGGGGGGAATGCTTCGGCAATCTTACAACACAAACTCCCACCGAAATGCAAAGACCCGGGTAGCTTTGACATTCCCGTCACAATTGGTAACACCACTTTTAATAAAGCAATGTTGGATTTAGGTGCATCCGTTAATGTTATGCCTGCATCTATGTACAATTCACTTAATCTAGGTCCTTTGAAAAAGGCTGGAATTGTGTTGCAATTAGCCGATCGTTCTAATGTGTACCCAATGGGTATTGTCGAGGATGTTCTTGTGCAGGTTAATCAACTTGTATTCCCAGCTGACTTTTGTGTGTTAGAGATGGATGAAGGTTCACCGGACTCGTCTCTTCCATTGCTACTTGGGCGTCCCTTCATGAAGACGGCGAAAACCATTATTGATGTGGACAAGGGAACGTTGACTATGGAGTTCGATGGAGAAATAATACGTTTCAACATTTTCGAGACGATGAGATATCCTAGTGATGTCCACTCTTGTTTCTCCGTTGATGTTTTGGATACATTGGCTCAACAAGTGTTTGAATTGAATCGTGATGATGCTTTGGAAGCTGTTTTAACTACAACCATGGATGACGGTATTGAGTGTGGTAACGAAGTTAAGGAAGCCCTTGGTGATCTCAACTCACTACAAGGATGTCCGGAAACTCATAATATCTCTTTTATTTCTTTACCACGCAGTGATGAACAACTTTTACCTTCTATTGTTAAATCTCCAAAGTTAGAATTGAAACCTCTTCCAAGTCACTTAAAGTACTTGTACTTGGGTGATAATGAAGAGTTACTGTGATTGTTTCTAACGAGCTTAGTGAATTACGGGAGCAAAAACTTCTGGTGTTAAGGAAGCACAAGACGGCCATAGGATGGACAATCGCCGACATCAAGGGTATAAGCCCGCGTTTGTATGCATAAGATTCGTTTGGAGGACGATGCAAAGCCTACAAGGGACGCGCAACGTCGTTTGAACCCTCCCATGATGGAAGTTGTGAAAAAGGAGATACTCAAGCTCTTGGAAGTGGGTGTTATCTACCCCATATCCGATAGCAAGTGGGTGAGCCGGTACAAGTTGTACCAAAGAAATCGGGGGTAACGGTGGTAGAGAATGATGAAAATGAACTTGTCCCAACTCGTGTGCAAACCGGTTGGAGGGTTTGTATTGATTATAGAAAGTTGAATGCCACTACTAGGAAGGATCATTTTCCTTTACCCTTTATTGATCAAATGCTTGAACGTTTATTTGGACATGCTTATTATTGCTTCCTTGATGGTTATTCGGGGTACAATCAGATTGTGATAGCACCAGGAGGACCAAGAGAAAACTACTTTCACTTGTCCTTTCGGCACTTTTGCTTATAGAAGGATGCCTTTTGGCTTGTGCAATGCTCAGCCTACCTTTCAAAGGTGTATGGTAAGTATTTTCTCGAGTATGTTGAAAACATCATTGAAGTGTTTATGGATGACTTTAGTGTCTTTGGTGATTCATTTGACCTATGTTTGAACAACTTGTCATTAATCCTTGAAAGATGTGTTGAAACAAATCTTGTGCTAAATTGGGAGAAGTGCCATTTCATGGTAACTCATGGCATAGTTTTAGGCCATATAATATCTTCTAAGGGCTTGGAAGTTGATAAAGCTAAGATAGACCTTATTCGTGCTCTAACCCCTCCCACTACGGTGAGGGAGATACGTTCTTTTCTTGGTCATGCAGGTTTCTATCGTAGATTTATCAAGGATTTTTCCAAGATAGCATCACCACTTTGCAATTTATTGCAAAAAGATGTGGTTTTTAACTTCGATGAGAAGTGTATGGCGGCATTCAATCGTTTGAAAGAACTTTTGATTTCAGCCCCTATCATTAAACCACCGGATTGGAGCAAGCCGTTTGAGCTAATGTGTGATGCTAGTGACTACGCGGTTGGTGCGGTGCTTGGGCAACGTGAGGGGAAGATACCTCATGCTATTTACTATGCTTCTAGAACATTAAATGAAGCCCAACAAAACTACACAACCACTGAAAAAGAGTTTTTAGCTATTGTATTTGCATTGGAGAAATTTCGCTCTTATCTAATTGGTACAAAAGTTGTTGTCTTTTCTGACCATGCAGCTCTTAGGTACTTACTAATGAAGAAAGAAGCGAAACCAAGGCTCATACGATGGATTCTACTCTTGCAAGAGTTTGATATTGAGATCAAGGACAAGAAAGGAATTGAGAACACCGTTGCGGATCACTTGAGCCGTCTTCTTTGTGGACAAGGAAGCTATCCCATTGCGTGAAAGCTTCCCGGATGAGCAACTATTCTCAATTGCCTTTGGAGAACCATGGTACGCTGATATTGTGAATTACTTGGTAACTAAACAAATCCCGACGAACTTGTCTCGTGCTGAGAGGGACAAACTTAAGAGGGTAGGGAACCAATACATATGGGATGATCCATACTTATGGAAACATGGCAGCGACCAAGTAATAAGAAGGTGCGTTCCCGAATCCGAGTTTAATTCTATCTTGTCATTTTGTCACTCCTATGCTTGCGGAGGACATTTTGGAAGTAAAAGAACCGCTTACAAGGTACTTGAAAGCGGTTTCTATTGGCCAACCTTGTTTAAGGATGCATATACATTTTGTACAACTTGTGATAGGTGCCAAAGAACAGGCAATCTAGGTGCCCGAAATCAAATGCCACAAACTTTTATTCAATTTATTGAAGTTTTTGATGTATGGGGTATAGATTTTATGGGTCCTTTTGTCAACTCGCATGGGAATTATTACATCTTACTTGCTGTTGATTATGTCTCTAAATGGGTGGAGGCTAAGGCCACCCCTACTAATGATTCCAAGGTTGTTTTGATTTTGTGCAAACTAATATTTTTGCAAGGTTTGGAATTCCAAGAGCCATAATTAGCGATGGAGGTTCTCACTTCAACAACGAGGTTTTTACAAAGCTTGTTGAAGAAGTACAATGTGTCGCACAAGGTTGCAACACCTTATCATCCTCAAACAAATGGACAAGCCGAGGTGTCTAACCGAGAGGTGAAATCCATACTTGAGAAGACGGTGAATCCAACAAGGAAAGATTGGAGCATGCGGCTAAATGATGCTTTGTGGGCATATAGAACCGCATACAAGACACCTATTGGGATGTCTCCCTTTAGGCTTGTGTATGGTAAACCTTGTCACTTACCCGTGGAGATTGAGCATAAGGCGTTTTGGGCGATTAAACAATGCAACATGGAGATGGATGGGGGCTGGAAAGCAAAGGAAGTTGCAACTCCAAGAGCTAGAGGAGCTTCGCAATGATGCGTTTGAAAGTTCACGCATTTATAAGGAAAAAAACGAAAGCATTCCATGATAACATGATTTCTAGGAAACAATTTTGTATTGGGCGAGAAAGTGCTTTTGTTTAATTCTCGCTTGCAATTATTTAGGGTAAACTAAGGTCACGATGGATCGGACCTTTTATTGTTATTAATGTGTTTTCTCATGGTGCAGTGGAAATTCGTAGCATAGCTACGGGGAAAGAACTTAAAGTTAATGGGCACCGGTTGAAACCATATTATGAGAACTTCACTTCCGAAGTGGTGGAAGGAGTTAACTTTGTGGATGTACTCCCTCGGAGGAGTCATAGAAAGCAAGGAGATAGTCGGGCTGACGACTTTAAACCAAGCGCTAATTGGGAGGCAACCCAACGGATGAGTATTTCTTGTCTTGTGTTTATTTCTTTTCTTGTTTTTAGTTTTTCTTGTTTTGTTTTTACTTTCTTTTTTGCTGATTTCTTATTAGGATTTCCCACCTTGACTTACTTTGGACGATTCAATTTACATTGAGGACAATGTAAGGTTTAAGTGTGGGGGAGTGGTTTATGTTGTAAGTTTTTGCAATTTTTCAACTTTTTTTTTGTGAACTAGTGAATAAGAAAACTCCAACTTGTAGTTCTTTAGAGTCACATAGTATACATGTCGCTAAGATTACATCGAGAATCTCACAATAGTGGACTGAACTTAGAGATGATGAGAGAACATGATCGGGTTTCTCAATTGTATGAGAGTTAAAGTTGGATTTAACCATGCCGGTGGCAAATAAGGTGCAGCTGAATTCGGTATTAGAACAGTGATCCCCTATAGTGGAGACTACCCATGTTACATAATGTGAGGCACCAACCTTCAATTCTTTTGTACTGTCTAAAATTGTGCTTTTTGAGTGTGTGTCACCGTACGTAAATTAGGGCGAGAATGGTGAGCTGTCCAATTTCCCACCATAGAAGCATTATTTTGATCTCTTGAGTGCTATTTTTATCAACCATGTTGGTGACATCGAATTGCTAACTTACATTCCACTTGTGATCTTGTTCGCAGTTAGCACCATCCACCTTATCTCTCTCTACACCAACAGGTCCATAGAAACACCATCATCATCAACAAGAGGAGCATCACAAATTCGAAGGAAAGTTGAACACGTTCGAGGTTTACAAACAATTGTATAAAATGGGCAGATTTCAGATTTGAGTAAAGCAACAAAACAGGGAGCAGAATTTTTATAAGTTGAAGACTATAATACAAGAGCGGAAATTATTAAGGATGAAAGTTCGAGAAGTTTATGATATCAAGACATATAAGTTGTGAAGATTCAAGCGGTAAAGTACTTACACCATGGCATTGTACTTATGTTTTATTTTTTATTTTATTTGTATTTTACTTTCTCTTGTCAAAAAAAAAAAAAAAAAAAAAAAAAAAAAAAAAAAAAAAAAAAAAAAAAAAAAAAAAAAAAAAAAAAAAAAAAAAAAAAAAAAAAAAAAAAAAAAAAAAAAAAAAAAAAAAAAAAAAAAAAAAAAATTTGGGTTTGTATAGTTTGTTTTATTTTTGTATTCTTTCAATAAAGCCTATGGAAAGAAGGAATATCTATAATGAAGTTTCAAGCGACAAGAAATTTGAGGGAAAGAGTCATATTGTCGAGGTTCTACGAAGTTCGAGAGTTATCATCAAGAGTTGAAGACCGAAGACGAAGATGAAGACACCGTTAGAAGACCGAAGACGTTTCTATGGATCTTTGTGAGAGTGGTGCTAGGCATTTGCCGCACGCCGAACGGATAACGAGGTAAGTAAGCATATTCCCACCTTCGTTAAATGGTTGATTTCCTTTCGAAGAGATCGTCAGAGAAATGAGTTTTCAAAAATATATAAAAGATGTGGGTTTTCAAAACATTCGGAGGGTTTTGCCTTCCTACCATTCAACGTGTCTCAGGATTCTCTCTTCATTCCAACCCTGGACACATGTGTGACCCATAAAGAGTTGTTTATTATTGAGAGCAATATCATAAAACCCTTTCTTGTGAGGCGAGTCGAGACTTTTGATCACTCCGAACCCGAATTTTAGTCGAGAAGGGATGGTTATATCTCTCTCAACTTTTAAGAATGAGATTGTGTTCATTTATGTGTCTAACTTCTTATGACTAGTGTGCGGAATCTCTATGTCTTCTTAGCGCGTTGGATACTATCATTACGAAGAACTAGTAAGTTGGTAATTTAGGTTTTGTGGGTATATCTCTAGTAAACCCTCACGAGACTATAACTCGTCCACTAGGGACACCTAGGGGTTTAAAGGCTTGTTATTTATGCTAAAAGTGACCGTAGCCTCGACGACACGGAGTTGTTGTATTTTATTGTTTTGTTTGATTTGCTCGAGGACAAGCAAAGTCTAAGTGTGGGGAATCGATAGGTGTAGAATACACCGTATTTACTATATAGAGTTTATGCTTTCTTTGCTATTTTTCGTGTGAATTATGTATCTTACATTCGCTTTTGAGTTTCATAGGTGTTTTGGAGTCATATGAAGCAAAAGAAGGAGAAAATAGCCATTTGGAGCGGAAAGGGCAAGAAGGTCAACTCGCGGACGATATCCGGAGCATGCTAGGTTGCACAAGAGGAGTTAAGCGGAATTTAAGCTGTCGGTCTCCTAAAGCGACGGTTGAACGAAGAATTAGGTGTCGGTTATCCGAAACCGACAAGCCACACAAATGAGCTGGTTGCCCCTTATACGGGACTAGGGGTTGGTGGAATACAATTATTACAACCCTAAGATCGATTTTCTTCTTCTCGTTCATTTTCACCGAAACCAGATCGAGAGAAAGAGTAATGGCGAGCCTCTGCTACTAAAACCGAGAGGAAAATCAAATCGGGAAATGTAAATCGATCTTCATTCTTTGGATACGAGAACTTGAGATGAAGAAATGACGGAGGAAGAATGATGATGTTCATAGCTCATAGAGAGGAGATTGAAGTTGTTGATGCTAAGAAAGGGGTAAATCGATAGAGATGAACTTAGGGTTCTTTGTAGTCGTTCTTGGGTTAAAGCTTGCGGCCGGTGAGAAGCCGGGGTTCATCTGGGGCTTGGTTATCTCGGATCGAAGGGAAGTACTAGTGGTTGATTAAGAGTGGCGAGAGATGGGTTTGTATTAATGGTTGTATGGGTTCGATTGAAGACAAAGGAGATGGGTTTTATGTTGAAATTCGAGAGAAGAAGATTGGGTTGAACATGAGATCTGATTGTTGATGGTCCGAGATTGGGAAATTACGAGAGAGGAGACCACGATGTTGTTGGATTCAAATGAATTTACTGGGGAAGGCTGGATGGCATTGCAGGATAGAGCTAGTTGCAGATTTGAGGTGTTGGTGGTCAATAACCCATAAATGGAAATAAGGGTTTGATAGATTTATAAAGATGAATTGGGAGGTTGTGATTAAAGTTGAGAATGGAATAGCGAGGCAATGGTTATGGCTGGCAGTTAAGTTGCTTTGCCAAGCAAGTTGCAGCGGCTCGAGGTTGCTGCAGCGCAGGAATTGGCTCCGGTGCTTTGTTGGGAATTGCCGTAGCTATGGCTATGATGGAACTGTATCGTTGGGTTTTTATTGTGTAAATGACGGGGTATTGATGCATTTTGGAAGATCGCATTACATGAAAGAAGTGGAGCTGTATTTTGTGCCATGGAGTTAGCAAAGTGGTGTTGATTGAGCTCGGGCTGGGAGTTTGCGGTTCAGGTTCAGTTCAAGTGGAGCTATTGGGTTGCACTCTTGGGTTATGGTTGGATTGTTGAGGCAAAGCGACAGGGTATTACGAGAGAATAAGGAGGTAGAGATGGAATTGGTTTTTGTGTTGTGGCTCGGGGAATGCACTAACATTGCAGTGGAGTTAAAGTTTGTTCATTGTGGAATTATGGGCAATCCCGGTGTTAGTCTTGTTGCCATTGCAGGTGATGGTAGTCTTTGGTGGTTGCTCACGACTAGTCGATGTTGGAGTCGCTTATTATGTGAAATGAGATGGGTTAGTATGGGTTCTGATAGCACTGAGTGGGAATGGTAGAGATGAAGGATTATGAGATGGCAGAGATGTATCCTGGGGTTTAAAGGTCGTGGGGCATCTTTGAAATGGTGGTGTTCTTGTTGGTACATAGAAGCTTGAGGGAGTGGCCTGAATTGCATCATTGCAGAGGTTGTTGTTGAAGTTATTGCAAAATGGAAGAAGCAACGAGAGGGTGCGTGGGTTGCAGTGGCTCGATTGAAATTGCTACGGAAATTGCAGCTCAAATTGGAGTTGCGGGATTAAAGGCTATCTTTGATCTTTGTGTGTTGTCTATGACAGGTTTTGAAGTGGTGGCATTTGTAGTGCAGGGAAAGAAACATTAAGAGTCCATTGAGATGGTGCTGGTACTAATTCTCAGGGCTTGCAAGACAATGATGGTGTTGGTTGTACACTAATGTGGTGGTTTTGAACTGAGTTGTTTTGGGTCAGTGTGATGGTGGTGTCTTTGTTGCGGAGGCTGGTGCGGAGTTGATTACGAGGACTCAGGGAGCTAGCTTTCAAGTGAAGCAATATCAGGCTTGAAGCAAGCATGAGTTGTGGTTATAGAGGATGACTGTGAAGGAGTTGCAGAATAGCCATCTTGGCTGTGGAGAGTAAGAGCAAGTGGGAGCTACACTTGGTACAACACAGAAGATTCAAGGCCATTATGGCTGGAAATGTACTGGCTGCAGCACAATGATTGCTATACATAGTTTCTGGCCTGTGTAGTGGCCTGACCTAGCCAAGGCAACTCAGACCACTCAGCCTTGACTAGGGAGCTGACTTGGTTACCTGACTCGCCCAAGCTGACTCGTTCCAACTCGGGTTGACCCGATCGACTTCGAGTTGACCGATCCGACCCGCCGTTTGACTCGTTGACCCGGTGGCCAAGGTGGACTTTGCCGATCCACAGGGGCTGTTTTTAAGCGACTTTCCCCGATTCCGGCCACAATACTGAACTTCGCGACCGATTTTGGGGCATATATTTTCACATGGGTTTCTCACACATGGTTCATGGGCTTGGTGGACTTTTTGGTGATGGACTTTGAAGACCTAATTTTGGAAAGTGTGAAGGCTATAAGAAGAAGGAGTTTCTATTTTTTTATTATCACGTATTTTCTCTTTGGAGTTTTGGAGGAGAGCGATTCTACTAGGGTTTGCTTCCATTTTATTTTACATGTTCTTCATCTTATTTTTGATAATAATTATGTTGAATAAAAATACTATGAGTAACTAAATACCTATTATTGGTTATGGGATAATAAGTGGATTTCACAAATAAGATTTGATTCAATGTATTAGTTTTGTCTCAGTAATTTATTGATTATGATTCATGGTTTATAATGTTTTTTGATTTGATAGTTTGTTTGGTTGAGTCCGGAATCAATCCGATCTACTTTCATATCTAGAGCTATATTAGGGTTTTCAATACGAAAACGTTGTCTATCCCTGATTTTGAGTAGCATAAATGTGGGTAGTGCTTGTAGTGATATATCCTACTAGTCACATATGAATCGTAACTTGGGTTAAATCGAATTAGTGCTTTTACACATTTTGGTTGCCTTGATTAGTCTTATTCCAGAAAACTTATTGCTTTTAGGGAGTTAAACTTAATTGTGCTTTTACACTTTAGGTTGCTTTCTAGAAAGAATTCACATATGCATCTTTTAATGTGGTTGTGATGAAATCAGGGAATTAGCGGGATACTCTTGCGATCAAGGTATTCTAGGACTTTTAGTAAATGAGAGATTAAAATTTCAATTCTAGTCATTGTTGATAATTCAAGTTTGTGAATGAAACTATCCCGTGACCAATACTTTCTCCTTATTGATAAATTTTATTATTACTTTGCTTTCAATTATTTTTATTGCTTTGAAACATCAACATCCCCCTTGGTTACTAAGAAACCGAAAATTTGCATAACAACATAAGCCTCTCTGTGGATACGAACTCTTTCTTATTGCATACTACTTTATTTTAGTGAAGCAAGAAAGTGAAATTATTTTTGAGGGTGACAACCGATCAGGGCACGGTTGAGGAGAAATCTGCGGCTAAGGGTAGGATTCATGAACTTAACATATTGGAGAAACGGGTGCACTTTATCATTCGGCTAGAGGAGAGAACTCGGTGTAAGTGAAGTTGAGAAATGTAGAAGCAATGGAAGCAAGGAAATGGCAATTAAGGTCAAAACAAAACAACTTTAGATGGGGAGATTCGAATACGAGGTATTTTCATGACATAGCTAGTGCAAGGAAAAAGCGAAATAAAATTGCGAAACTTCAAATAGGAGGGGTAGATTGTTTTGACCAACATGTGATTAAAGAATAACTTCGAAGTTTTTACATTAATTTGTTTTCACGCAATTTGATGAGGTGAATTCGAATATGGAAAATTTACACTTTAGAAAATTGTAGAGGGAACGGGTTATAGCTTGAGCGGGATTTTTGGAGGAAGAAGTTTGGGATGTGATTAGAAAAATGGGTGCAACAAATCTCCGGTCCCAGGATGGATTCACCGTTTTGAGTTCTTTAAGAATTGTTGGAGTACGGTAAAAAGAAGACTTCATGAATCTAGTCAAAGATTTTCACGGGTATGGTTTAATTGATTGGCGCTTTAATTGTTCTTTTATCACTCTTATCCCCAAAAAGGAGGACTCATGTACTCTAGAGACTTGAACCATTAAGTCTTATTGGTATGGTGTATAAGATTCTATCCAAGTTACTGCAGATCGTGCGAAGAAGGTGATGCCGGTTCTTATTTACGATTTCCAAGGGGCTTTTATTCACGAAATGCATTCTCGATGGTGTTCTAATTGCTAATGAGTGTGTGGATAGCGAGATTGAAGGCTAGGAAACCGGGAATCTGTGCAAGATTGACATGGAGAAAGCTTTTGATAATGTTAATTGGAAAGCTTTATTCACAATCTTACGAAGCACGATTTTGGTGTCAAATGGATTTCTTGGATCAAATGGTGTGTAACTTCTACTCATCTTTCTCTCCTTGTGAATGGTGGTTCAACCAAAAAATTTAAACCAAGTAAAGTGCAGAGAACTGTGGGATTCACTATCATAGTATTTGTTTCTTTTGGTGGTTGAAATTCTTTCAAAGTTAATAAATGATGCGGTTGAAAGAGGTCATATTTCTGGTTTCAAAGTGGTGGATCATGGTACTATTATTTCTCATCTTCAATTTGCGGATGATACTACGATTTTTATTGATGCTTCGGTGGAGGAAGTCGGACGTCTTTTTATCATACTTTCGGTGTTTGAAAATATTACGGGTTTGAAGCGAATTTAGACAAGAGTACAATGATTAGTATGGGGAGCTGATGGGGTGATTGAAGCTTTATCTAGAGAGCTAGGTTGCAAGACGAGAAAAATTACCGTTTACTTACCTTGGGATGCCCTATTGGTGCACATTGGTAAAGACATCGGTTGGGAACATGTTTTGATTAGAATGGAGCAAAAGCTAGCGTCTTGGAAGAAAAGGCAACTTAATAAAACGCGGTAGATTAATTCTCATTAAGAGTTGTCTTGCAAGCTTACCAATTTATTATTTGTCTCTTTTTCATTTACACGTGAGTGTGGAAAAATAATGATTAAAATTATGCGCAACTTTTTGTGGGGAGCGGTGGAAGGAAGAAAGAAATTGGTATGGGTTTCTTGGAAGAAGCTTTGTGTTCCTAAAGAGAATGGGGGTTTAGGTGTGAAAAATTTGAGGAGGATTAATCAGGCATTGTTAGTAAAGTGGATTTGGAGATTTTCGAAGTCAAAATCGGGTCTTTTGGAGAAAAGTTAGTAAATGAAAAATTTGCTCATAATAGTGATACTGTTAGTTCTACGATGTGGATAATAAGCCTCAAGGTAGGAGTTTGTGGAAGAATGTTACTAACATGGTGTTGACGGTTCAAAATATGGCAACATTCACGATAAGAAATGGTAAAGGCATTCGCTTTTGGAAGGACTAGTTGGCTAGAGATGGGGGAAAATTGCAAGACTTGTTTCCGTTGTTTATAAGGCGGCGAAGGATAAGGATGCAACAATTTATGACATGATAGCAAATGGCGTTTGGAGTGCGTGATTTTGAGACCATTAAATTTGAATGAGCAATTAGAATGGGATCTTTTGAGGCGTGACTTAAATCATGTTCTGAGCTTGTTGACGGACGATGAGTTGGAGATTATGGAGAATTTTTAGTACTTCAAGATGTTATGAGAGAAGTATCGGCAGCCTTTAAGAGTGCGGATTCGATAAATTCCTTTGGAAAGGTAACATTCCAAACAAGGTGAGTTTATCATTTGGGCTAGTTTCCATGATTCGTTACCTACCGGGATATGTTGCGACATCGAGGTGTAAACATTGATAGTGAGCAGTGTGTTTTATCACAACGGCGATCGGGGAGTTGACAAATCACATGTTCATACATTGTAAGTACTCTTTTGAGATTTGGAAATATTTTATCAAATCCTTTAGGATAGCCTGGCCATTGCCAAGTTCTTTGATTCAATTGTTCGAAGCATGGTCTAACAATGTGTTGCAAGGGAGAGGTAAGGAGGTTTGGCAAATCCTACATTATGCGGTTTGTTGGATTTTGTGGAAGGAGAGGAATGGAAGAGTTTTTGGAGGTCGTCACAAGAGTGTGCAAGAAAAATATTGATTTAGTTAAGCAATTGGTAGTCTTATGGTCTTGTGACAACGATACTTTTAAGTATGTTGATACTAGTTTATTTTGGAGCAATTGGGAGACTCTCATGTGTATGTAATCCTTGTATTAACCTTGGTTTGATCCTTGGTTCCTTTTTTCTTTTTAATATAACTTTCTCTTCGAAAAAAAAAAATACTATCTGGCTAGCTACGTACTTAATTACCTCACCAAGTTGTAGATGATGCCTAACTTAATCACGTTTGGAGGTTACCCGCAGCCCGCCCTCGCCATTAATGTAAATAGGCGTAGGGGTCATTAGCGACCCAGGCAGGCGGGCATGCCACGAAAATCGGGCGAATACTAGTCTAGTAGTGTCTCCATACGAGTTTCGAAATCTTTCGACTTATGCGAGAAAAATTAAGTTGATAAAGAAAATCCGATTATCGGAAAACCGATATCAAGGATCGAGTTCGAAATTCGCCACCGCTAGCCCCATGTAATCAAGTTGTTCATTTGTAATCCACACAACACCTCGGGGTATACCATTGTTATTATGGTTTGTTATACGATATGTCACGTACATTTGCTATTAGAAAAATGGTGAACAAGATATTTGCTAAATTGCATGCTTCGGGTGGCTAACCCAATTCTTAGGGAGGACCACCTTGGCGAAACATGTTGGTCAGGCAATGTCTTTATACCAAATGGCCACTTTCCTAATCCCGAAGAGCTTATGCTATAAGATTGATACTCACCTGAATAGATGCTGGTGGGGAGAAGATCCAACATCAAAAAAAAGAAAGTTGCATCTGGTAGCTATAGAAAATTCCTGTAAAACAAAGGAAGAAGGATGATTAGGCTTTAGGAAAAGTGAAAGACTTGTCGAAAATCCAGATTCTCTCCTAGCAAAAGTGCTAAAAGCTAAGTACTTTGAGAATACTGATGTAATCATTGCTAATCGCCCTTGTACTTCTTCCTGGGTATGGAAATGTCTCCACCAAACCATGTCCAAGATAAAACAGAGTCCATTGCTTGGGTGGTGGGGAAGGCAATTTCATAGACCCATGGTGTGATAATTGGATCCTGTGATAGGGAATGCCACTCTAAGGCTAACACATACCGAGGAAAAATGCGAAGGTGAAAGACCTAATTAATCGGGATTCAAGAACTTTGGGATACATCAAAATTAAGTGTTGTATTTGATCAACAATCAAAAAGAGTTGATTGAACAAATTCCCCTAACTCTAGAATCTTCTAATGATAGAAGAATCGGACACCATCAAAAGATGGAAAATTTTCAACAAAGTCACTTCTGATGCCCTTAGTGTAAGGGGTGATAACACTAATGCGAGACCTATGGATGGCAATATGGAGACGGAAAATTCCAGCAAGAGTGCAACTATTTGTCTGGAAAGCTCTGAAAGGTGTTGTGCCAGTAAATGAAATTTTGAACTCTCGCATTCATATCTCCGAATTTACTTGTCCTACATGCAAGTTGAAGTCAGAATCAATTATGCGCACTAGTTACTTGCAGGAATTTAACTAGAGTCTAATTTATGCTCAATGTAAATAATCAACAATTCCAGAACTTTACCTTTCCCAATGGATCCGATTTTGGATCCAGTTAAAACTTTTAAAGATTCTTACGGCGAGATCGGAAAACTTCCCCATGATAACTTGCCTACATGGTCTGTTTGGGATAGCATGAGCGAGGAGTTGGTGCATAATAAAAAGACCAAAGAACCAACAACCATCATAGCAAGGGACAAATCAATGATGCTTAGATTCCTCGATTAGTGAACCCCCTTCATCGAATTCTTGCAATTTTGAATAATCAAGGAACTCGGTCAGGTAGCTCATCAAATGCTTGGTTAAAAATTAACACGGACGGTGCTGAATCTGAATTCTTATTGGTGGAATGGGAATAATCATTAGAGACTCGGAAAGCTCTTTCATCTGTAGAATCAACAAATGTAATACGGTACTCACGACGAGCGAAGTGAAGGCAATTCGAAGCTCTTATCATAGCTTCGGTGAGGATGGAGAAGAAGATAATTGTGGAGAGTGATGCGTTTGCAATTGTAGATCAAATTAACAAAAAGAATTTCCAAGGAGACCAGCGCACTCATTCAAGTTTTGAAGACATTAGAACCCTAAGCGAGAAAATTAGGTTTATCTCTTTTGTTTATGTGAAACGTCAGGCTAATAAAAGTAGCCCACGAACTCGCCCGGCGGGCTAAGAAAAATGCGGGTCACATGGTGTGGTACCGTTTCCATCGGTGTGGCTTACCAGGCACGTAGCGGCGATATTAAGAGAAATTAATTCTCTTTGCTATTTGCTTAAAAAAAAAAAAAAAAAAAAAAAAAAAAAGGCCAATGCTAATTCTTGTGAGTAACATAATACAAATTTATGAATCCGAAAACAAGGTACATGTTAGGTGTACGGGAGAAATGGGAAATATACATTCAAAGCAGTCAAGCAGAGGAAGTAGCGCAACATATAATGAGCTGATAGTGGTGACACTATGTGCAATGTGAACAGTCTTGTGTAAAATGTGAACAGTATATTTGGGGTAGGTTACGAAGAAAAATCTACCTAGCTTTTACTCCATATAGTATGAAAAATGGACAAATATGGCACGTTTCTTGGGGCCAAATTTCATCAGATATAGTTGAGGAAGGTCGAAGGGGTGAGAGCGACTAGACAGATTGTATTGTATCTTACGTGTCTAAAGAAGATATTTTATTTGTTTTATGCAGTTGGAACGATAAATACCAAGTACTGCCAATTAAGAAGGCTAAAGCCTAAAAAGTCACCATAGGCTCTACCGACGTATAAAACGACTCTAAAAGGACTCCTATCCTTAATCTTATTATTATTAAGTATTACACTCAAGTAGGCTAATTATAAAATTAGTCGTGCATTTAAAGAAAACACTGGGCTTAACTTTTCTTGATTAGCGAAAACGTGTCCTATGAACTTAGAAGTCGAGATTACAACAAACAAATAGTTAAAAAATCCAATTCTGTCTGGAGATCCTGACAAAAGATTTTGGTGATCTTTGTTTAAACCCAATTTGGGAGGGTATCTAATAAGAAAATGTTTGTTTAATGGAAATGCTCTTTGGCCAAGTCCAATACTCACCCATTTCAATTCATTAAAACTTAAAAAGGAATCAAAGTTTAGCTAGTTGATGTTGTTTATAAACTGCCAGTACTAAATATCAAAGAGGACATGCATTATGAGACGGCTGCATGTAGATATATTTGGTAAAAGTTGACAAACCAATTCCATTGATATTTTTCAGTCGGTAGGGAATGATACACGAAGGAGCTAGAGTTGAAGCTTATCATCATATTCATGTGATGTGTTACGCCCCCACTCACATATAGCTGAGGGCAGTTGGCCTGTGGCAAAGCTAGAAAGACGTTTACTTAGAAAATAGTACAATAAGACTTGTAAGAGGGGGCACGAAATTAACTTTGTCAAGGAGAATGTAAGTATATACTTCTCTTTTTCCTTTTTTCATCAATGATCGGTCACTTCGACTTAAAGTTTAAAGTGCCTAATTGCCCCCAAACAGCTTATAGAAAGGCATGCACCCTGCTTATCAGAAAACGAAATGTCAAGGGTCATGATGCACCTTTGTTAAAATGTCTATTATCTGGTGCTGATCACGAAGACCATATAAAGTGATGGCCAGCGACGAAACTAAGGGGTGGATGTGGAGTGCTCCGGCCACGCAACTCCAAATTTATGAAACCCATCCGGAGTTCGTTTATTTCAAGGGAATTTTTTCTAAAAAAATTACCCCTTAGAATTTTGACATTTTATCCATATAACTGTTTTTTACCACCAAAACTTTTAATCGCACAACTATTTTTGAGATCACCTAAATTTTAAATTTTACCTCGTTGTTGAAAGAGAAGGTGTTACTATAACACAGTGATACTAGTGGGCCTGGATTCGGAATTTATCGGTACCAAATTTTTTGCCGATCAAAGGAAGAAAATTCACCACTAAAAGAAGCTGCAAGTAAAATTAGTACATAATGTACAAGTCTTTATGCTAAAAGCTGATATTCAATTTCAGATTTTTTTTGGGTTTGGTCGGATGAAGCACAAAAGAGAGGTGAAGGTTTGAAGCTTACCATGTGTTACGGCCCACTCACATAGCTAAAGATTGGCCCGTGGCAAAGCTAGAAAGACGTTGAATTAGAAAATAAGATTTGAGAGGGGGCATGAAAAACCATGTCAAGGAGACGTAGCATCTAGTATATATACTTTATCTTTTTCCATTTATGATCGGTCACTTCTCCTTAAAGCTTAAAGTGCCCAAAGGCCCCAAACAGCTTATTGAAGGGCATGCCGCATGCTTCTTGCTTTATCGGTGAAAAAAGGTTCATGCATCTTTCCTATGATGCCTCTTAGCTTGTGCCAAGAATACTACTCCACATAGAAAGCTAAAAGAGATACTGCATCATTTACTAACGAGAATATGCCTTTTGGAGACGACCAACTCTAGACTGCCGACTGTTAGAAGCTCATAGGAACACAATCTATTTCATTCGAATGGGTAAAATTATAAACAATCTTGGTAAAGGGGCGGCATGAATTGGTAGAGGGGGTGACAAGTGTGATAAAGAATGTCCTCTTATTGGTTAGGGGGTGTCCTATAGGGATGTAGATTGACTAGATTACCCTTTCACCTTAAATCAACCAAAATCAAATCAATTTTTTTTTTAACCTAATGAATCAAAAAAAAATCAAATCGCCTTTTTTTTTTTTTCATCTTCTTCTTCATCTTCTCTTCTCCTCCATCAATCCTAACCTCCATTAAAGCGCGAAAATTTCATCGTCTTCGATTAATCGGCGATTTGAAAAATGTTTGGAAAAAACCCGGTTAGGGTTTTGTTTATCGTGTTGGATTTAAGTTAATTTGTATCAAAAATTAGGGTTTTGTATGAAAATTGAAATTGAAATTTACGGGTTTATACGATTACGGTTGGTAACAACTCACTACGAAACATGTTGGAGATTTTTGAAGAACATACGAGTTGGTAATAGTTCAATTACCAACCGTATGTTCTTAGTTTTGAGAATATGTTGATTACGGTTGGTAACTATTTTAGTTTACCAATCAGACCGAGGTTACGATTGGTAACTATTTTAGTTTACAATCAGTAACTTCGATTCGGTTGGTAACTATTTTAGTTTACCAATCAATGCTGAATACGATTGAAACAACTCTCATTAAGTTACCTGTGTAACTTCGAATTCTGGGATGGTTTCGACACTTAATTACCAACCGTAATCGGGTTGGTTGGTAACTTAATGAGTTACCAGTAGGTATATCATCCTGAATGTTAAGAATTTTTGAAGTGATGATGTGCGATGCGAAAATATAAGTTGACTTACTGCAAACCGTAGTTTAGTTACGGTTGGTTTCGATTCCTTTTTATGAAGTAATTAGTTACGGTTCGTATCCAAGATTTTCTAGCAAACCGTGCGGTATTACGATTGGGTTTTTCCCCAAATTGAACCGATTCACGGTTATTAGCTTATTTCCAACCGTATGTTCTTGAGAAAATTTTAAAAATTTGATCTTTTTACATACTTTAGATAATTTTGATCAACAAAAAGCTAATGGGAACTAATTTTGATCACCCACCTCTAATTTGCCACTTGAATCACTCATTTTGGTTGAGTGAATCAAAATCTAGGGTTTCCACAAATATCACAAAAGTTTTTTCTTCTCCTCAATTTTTTTTTTCTTATAACTCTAAACATCGATTTTTGATTCTATAATAAGTGAAAATTAATTATCAAAATTAATCTTGATTATCTACACTAATCTTGATTATCATTACTAAACTTGATTATTAACAATAAGGGTTAATTAGTCATTTCCAGATTTTATTGATAGGGGCACTTGAATTTACTTCTAATGACCTTTTTGTCTTATTAGGTTGCCGCCCCTCTACCGATTTCTACCGCCCCTTTACCAAGATTGATTATAAAAGAAAGAAGGAATCAAATTGATTCCTTTCGAGAGAATCATGGAATTTGGTACAATGATTGAGTCTCTTGCTTGAAAAGTTGATAAGTCTGGCATTTTCAACAAATCACCGATACTACTGCTAATTCTCAAATACATCAAGGGGTCATTAATATCCCAAATGATTTCCTATAAGGAATAAGGATAACTTGTGTCTCTCTAGTGCCCAGCATACACATGGATGCGTCTTTTTTTTTCTTTTCTTTTTTGAAGCATTCGCTTATTAAAATAAAACTAGGTTACAATTACACGGGATATTTGGTATCCATAGAGCCATGGAAAATAATTTGATTAATAAAACTTGGGATTGCCGGGTCTCGGATCTTTGTTGATAGATTTCCCATCCGACTATCTCTGTAGCGTAATTAGTCGGTCAAGTCCATCGCTTGATTTCATTTCTAGTAGTTGTGCTGGATAGCTAACCCAACATTGCTGCGTCATAGAATCCACCTTTAGGCTTTAACTTGTTTTTAAATTTTCATAAATTAACTGGTGTTTTCTTTTCTTTTGTTTTTTCGGAAGGATGAATTAACAAAGTAGAAAAATGCTTCACAAAAAAAAAAAGAAAAAAAAAGAAAATCAAGACTAGCTCGAAGTCCAAAATTTACAATGACTTTTAAGAGTGATAAATGTTTTAGGGATATTTTGTGTATCCTCCTCACCTCTAAAGATCACTAATTTGCATTACCTCTCCTAAAAAAAAAATCTCGCCGTTACTTTTTCCATCCAATTCCAGTTAGCAAACTCAGCAATAGCGCGCATGTGGTAAGGGAAAAAATATTTTTTAACGAACTACCTAAAATACCCCTCTGTTCATATATTATAATTACTAACGAAGAAGATAAGAGCAGTTTGAGAAATTCATCAAAGTATTTTTTTTTATATTTGCCACGCGTGCATCATTGCTAAGTCAGCTAATGGGAATTGGATGGAAAATGTAACGAGGGGAGCTAATTAGATTTTTTCTAAAGGGAGGTAATGCAAATTAGTTTTGTCTTTAAAGAGGAGAAACATAAAGTACCCCAATATTTATATCTCAAGTCAATTATTTTGTTTTTGACATCGGAAAACTATTTATACTTTTGGAGAAATAAAATTATTTCTGCTTGTAATAGGTTAACAATCTCTAAACAGATTTTGCGTATAATAATCTTTGGAGAAAATATGTTCGAGACGAAAATTTAAAAAACGAACAGATTTTGGCATAACTTAATCATAGCTATCCAATAATGTCCTTTTTTCTTGGGTTTTTTTTCCCTAAACCTTTTTATTCTCCCTTTTCTTCTTAAATATTGAAGTTTTTTTTTTTAGTAAGTCTTTGGTTAATTAAAGGTGCATGAGCTATGAAGAATGGATCTGATTGTTCAAAGAAAAGTTACTTTCCATTAGGTTTTGCTCTCGAGTTCCATTCCAAACATAAGATTTGCGGGGTTTTTCCTTTATTTGTTATGATCTTGGGCAATTTCTTTAAGTTTCTTTGTCTTGCTATAGGTTATGTTAGCGCAAAATTTTGCGTATTTTTGCTTTCTAGCTAGTGATGGATTTTCTTCTTTCGTACGCTCTTTTTACACTTAGTTAAATTTGAGAACAACGAATTTAGATTTATTCGAGAACTAGTCGTTAAATCATTTAGAATAAAGAACTCGATTTAGCATTCCATCTTCTTGTACGATGGTTTATCGACTTTTCTTTGTTAACCTTGTTTGTTCCATCGGAGTTAAATCTATGTTTATTAGGCTTTTTGCTTTCAGTTAGTTAACATTACAATGACAGTATTTAGTTTGATTTATATGGGTATTTTTGTGAAACAACATGATGTTGATATCATTGTTGAATGTGTCTACTCTTGGTCGGATTTTATAAATGGGGACTCAACTACTTGTACTTCTTCGGGGATACATTTCTCATTTTCTAAATTCTTGATTACAAATAACACTATACCGTCATTTATGGATCGCCAAGAGGACGAATTTTCTATCTTGTACAAGCCACCATGGCACTTTTATTAATCTTGTTATTGATAGAAGTGTTCATAACCATGATAGTTCCAAAATTTACTTATGGGGACATATATGCAGTCAACATCAGAAGACAACTCATTAGGTACCGAGGAAAAACGAAGAATTTTTATGATCTTAAAGAACTATGCATGTAATATCGTCATTTTAAGTAGTTTTAAATTTGTTATAGTTTTGTGGTCTTACGCATTGTATTCTTTTTCCTTGGTCAAGGTTTTACCACTACGGATTTTCCTTGACAAACTTTTAACGAGGAAACATATGTATGTTCTATCTTTTTACACGTCTTTACATATCCTCTTAATGTTTTTTCTTCAAAGCTAGTAATTTGGCCGCATATTGGAGGCATATAGAGATAGCAAACCTCACCATCTAGCAATCTTAATTTCAACCGTTAAATTTGAACGGCTGATAATCAAAGGGGTAGATGGTCGTTTTATACATATCGAATTGTGTTCATTTTTTGTAGGAATGTAGAGTCTTATAAGAGGAACATATCATCAAAATATTACACTTAAATTCATTGTCATTTGGGTTTTGCGGAGAAAATGGCGCAAATCTTGTCTGAACTTGTCCATTTAAGAGTGTCCATGGATCCTCCCTCTTTGGTGTATTATCATTGCAATTTTCTTTGTTCCTTCTCCACTGTCAATTCGTTCGTGAACTTCAGGTTTTGGATCCATGCCGTAAAGATGAAAACTCGTATTTGTTGATTTGAAATTTTCATGTACTAACATATTTTATTGCTTTTGCAGTGAGGGGAATTGCATGAAATCATCCCTAAAAATCTAATTTGGAAGTTTGATAAGCAAAACCAAAAATGGCTGGTTGATTTAGATGATATCAGGCTTTATTAAGTGGATCCAATTTTGATAACTAAATAATTATGGGGTTTTTAGTTCTATTTTTTGGTTATTTTTTTTTGCATATCATTCATTGATTTGCATCTAAGAAATTGTCAATTGTTTCATTGCTTTTTAGAATATATTTGGTACCAAGTTTAATCTTTTAATTTTAATTTTTTATCTCATTATACGAAGGTGAATCAAGAAAGAGAACTCTTCCTATTGAAGGTAGCTAGAGATAAATGGGGGATTCGGGAGGCGAAGTATGCCTCATCAATTCCGTAAACACAATTGAAGAAGATGATTTCCTGTAATTTTCTGCCACCAAACAAGGTAAATAATAATAATATTTTCTCCCTTAATATAATTATTTGGTACCAGAAAGTCACAAGAAACCTATCCGATTGTCTCAAAAATTTAGATCAGTTCCCAAAAGAACTATATCTATAAAAGAATATGCGAGATTTTTTTCCTTAGAGAGAGCAAGTAGAGAGAAATGTAAATAATCTTTTCCCACTCTTAAGAGTATCTTCTACTAACTTTTTATTTTATTTTATTTTTAGGTTATGTTGGTATATTTCAGTTGAGTTTAACGGGTTTGCCGATTATTGCATGTTGAAGGTTCCAGGGGTATTAAAAGGCTGAAACGTAAGTTGAGATACCACCAACTAATCAACCTTCTATACCACCACCAATCAACTTTTTATATGGTCAAATATATGGAGAAGTAATACAGGAAAGTACTAAAAAGCTTGCCTTTTTCTTTTTCTTTTCCCACACTCACGATATTACTATTTGCTAATGTATGTTCAAACATATATGGCTAGCTATAAATTGTTTTTGCTTAAATTTGCGTATTAGTTTCCATAGGTGGTTAGCTTAAGTATACCCGTAGTGGTTGGTAGTTTATGCTAGGCAAGTTTCCTTTTAACCATGGTTTTTAAAAGCGCCGCTTCACGCTACGCTTCACTCCGGATTTTTCAACCCGCTCCGAGGCGTAGTTATGAAGCGAATCTACCATGAAAGCCGCTTCACGCTACGTTCCGACGCTCCTCGTTTTTCCCAATTCGCTCGAAGCAAATCTACATGAAGTGGAAGATTCTTTTAATTGATGTGCTTTTTGACTTAGACAAGTCATTTCTAGGGGGTTTCGAACCTCCAACTTACTTAAACTAGAGTGAACCATAAGTCTTAGTTTGTCTTTTCTTCCTCTTTTGATTTCTTGTATGTGTGTATCGTCCAATGGGGTGTTTATGAAATTAATAACAAACTACTATTATTTATAGGAAAAAGTCCGCTTCAAACATCAATCATGAAACGACGCTTCACGCTTCAACATACGTATCGCTTCTTAAAAATAAAAAACGCTTCACGCTTCGCTTCACGCTTTCAATACCTTGCTTTTAACTACTTTCAGTATCTTTGGATCTGCGAGAGTACTTAAGCCAAATATCATCTTTCATGTTTCCATCATTTTTCTTCATGTATTCGAATTTTATGTTGAGTTTTATTTTTTCAAAAATCTCGCAGCCAAGTCCGACATTCTACAATGTAAGGATTCATAATGTATTATGTCCGAATCATGTTAAGTTTGAGTGATTTGTATGAGAGAGTGCTCGACTTGTAAGTGTGCTTGTCACACATATTTTCTCGCTTTGTTAATTGAATCGCCCAGACCGTGTAATAGACAATACGGTGCATGCATGCGGCCTTAAAAGGCTTTCTCTTTCTTGTATTAGTTTGTTTTTATCAAAAAACTTTAATAAAAGATATTAGGAAAAATTGCAAAACAGTCATACAATTAAGACCCGATTTACAAAACAGTCATACTGTTACAAACTATTAACAAAATGGTCATACTTCCGTTAAATAGAGAGTTAAGTGGTGACTCACAGTTAAATATGTTAATGAAATTACCTACATATCCTTCCTATTTATCCCTCCATCCATAATTTCAAATTTTTCCTTCATTATAGTTTTTGTGACGGTGGTGCTATTTGTAGGTGGTGGTGCCGCCACTTACATATCGTTACATCGCATTCAGGATCGTTACACCGCATTCACCCAAAGGGTTCATCGCTTCCCCTCTAGGGTTTAGAGAAGATTCTTAAGCTTCCACCACCACCACCACCGCTTCATCACCACCACATCAACCAATTAGTTAAATGAGAAGGGTATTTTGGGGGAGGGTATTATGGGAAAAGTTAACACCGTTTTATTCAAAAGTGTTAAATCGGATGGAAGTGTGACCATTTTGTAAACGAAATACAAAAGTATGATCATTTTGTGAAAGAATTACAAAAAGTATGACCATTCTGTAGTTGGCACAATATATTATTTCTTCTTCATTCTAAAATCTTTCATCATATCAGTCTTCTAAGGAAGATCTTGATTCTTTCATCTTTTGATCCTACTTCTCAAAATTAAATCCGCTGCAAATACATATTTCTACCATCTCTTAAAATCTCTAGTATACATCTATACCAAAAATTTTCTTCATCTCTCTGATTCTAATTCTTTCAAGATTCATATCTCATTCTTTGATTCTTGAATCTTTGTTTTTTTCATCTTCACAATGATGTCTTCTTCTTCATCTACCGTTTTATATCATTTGTCTTTCTGTACTGATTGGGTCAAAGAAATTGTGGTCTTACTCAACTGTAATTTGGATTGTTGCATCATGGTCGCCATACATCTTTTTCCATAGTTGCGATTCTACGTGGAAATGTGCTACAGGTAGTGTTATATCTTAGGCACTACGTGTAGAGCAAGCAAATGGGCTAGCATGTTTTTAGTACTATAAAGTTGATAACAAAGGAGTTTTTAGTCTCTAATTTTTTTTGTTATATGTTGTGTATACAATTCAAATTTATCAATCGAATATAATGGTCTCAGCAAAGGATTTTGATATCATTAACTTATGTTGCCATATTGCAGGGAAAATCCCATGGATACAAATTTTGGGGTGTAGCTAATTAGTATTTATTGTGTATCTTGATCTAAATATTGTTTTGAATATAAAAAATGTAGGCTTTTGTACTGCAATTATTGAAGTTCATCACCATTCGTTAGAGCTGGCTTCAATTGTATTAGGGTTCTATACCAAAGTGATGAGAGAACGTGTTTTGTACGTGATTATTAACAGAAAATATATGGACAAACTATTAACAAGAGATTTAATTAAACTGGTTTTCTGATTGAATGCCTTAAAGTTTCTGAGTTCCAAAGTATTTATATCTCTTGTGACTCTTAAACAAGTCATGACTTAATTAAAGCAACTAATAAACATCTAAAAATAGAACTTCTAGAACTAAACTAATTAAGAATATTGAATACTAAAAAGATAAGTCAGTAAAAAGAGAAATAAGGGAATTATACGGTTGGAGTCCTAACATCCTACGCTGAAAAATGGCTTGTCCTCAAGCCACAAAATCTGGAAATCGAAGAAGAAGATCATCGGCATCTTCCCAAGTTGCTTCCTCAATGGAATGATCTTTCCACTTAACAAGCCATTTAGTGCCAAAGCAAAGATTGTTCTTCTTATACATCTTGCGCTTTAAAACTTCCTCAGGTTCCCATTCAGTATAATCCAAAGTTGTTGGTAGAGAAGTATTCACTTCAGCGAGGATCTAATTTTCAGTTTCAATTATGAAACATGAAATACCGGATGAATCTTGCTAGTAGCTAGTAATTCCAATCGATAAGCGGCCCGACCCATCTTCTCAAGAACACAAAATGGTCCATAAAATCTTAGAGATAGTTTGGAATAAGATTGATTGAGTCTTTGTGGTTTGACGATATGGCTGCAATCTCAGAAAAAAAAAATCACCCACTTCAAAAGTACGTTCAGTTCTTTGAGCATCAACATATGTCTTCATTCTAGTTTGAGCATCACTTAAATTGGCTTTGAGAATATGTAATATGTGATCTCGAGCTTGTAAACTTTCATCTACCGTATGCACCAATGTAGAACCAGGAATATAAGTAGAAATTGTTGGTGGAATTTAACTGTAAAGTGCTTGATAAGGAGTCATCTTGATTGAAGCATGATAAGATGTATTATACCACCACTCTGCCCATGGTAACCAATTGGTCCAATCTTTGGGTTTAACTCCTGCAAAACAGCGCAAGTAACATTCTAAAGTCTTATTTGTTACTTCAGTCTGACTATCCGATTTAGGATGATATGCTGAACTGCGGCAAAGCTGAGTATATTGTAGATAGAAGAAAGCTTCCCAAAAGTTACTCATAAAATAGGATCTCGATCACTGACTATTGTCTTTGGCATTCCATGTAAACGAACAATTTCACGCACAAAAATGTCAACAATCTTAGCGGTGTAAGGATGAGACAAAGCTATAAAGTGTGCATATTTAGTCGACGATCTATCACCACCAAGATAGAATTTTTCGATTTGAAGCTGGAAATCCATCAACAAAATCCATAGAAATATCCATCCAAACACGTAGGAATTGATAATGGCTGCAAAAGCCTGGAGGTGCAATAGCTCCAGATTTGTGCGCCGACAAGTATCACATTGTCTAATGTATTCTTTAACCGAAGATTTCATACCTTTCACAAAAATTTAACTTGTAGACCTTTGTATGTTCGTAGAAATCACGAATGACCACCCATTGGAGAAGAATGAAATTCTTTGAGTAGTTTTGAACACCAATTAGAAGTAGGTATGACAACAATGCGATTCTTGTAACGAAGAATTCGAAGAATGTAAGAATAATGAGTTTTATAAGCTGGTAGTCTTTATATGATCACTAAAGAGTGCTTAAGTCAACATCATCATAACATTCCTTGACAATTTCATCGATTCCGGAGAATATAGAGTAAGAAATAGCTAATAGTTGGGAATCGCCTATTCTTGATAACGACCATGTTTTGATTTGTTGCACCACTCTCTAAATTATCTCATAATCATAACTAAGTAACTTGGACAACCACTTTTGTTGTTCTATGGAAGATAATCTTTGTTCAAGAAAGTACTTAAGACTTCTATGATCCGTATAAACTTTGAAATATCGAATTAGTAAATAAGGACGCTACTAACCACAATAATATATCAAGCATTTCTTTATCATAAATTGACAAGTTAAAGGTTCTACCAGATAGTGGTTTTTCTTAAGAAAAGGCAATGGGCCTTTGTTCTTGCATGAAAACTGACTCTAAACCATTACGTAAGCATCACACTCCAAATAAAATGGTTTGTAAAATGCAAAGCTAACAGGAGTAGTTGTTAGAGCGGTTTAACATATCAAATGCCTTTGTAGTCGAATCCGTCCATATGAAGGAATTAAGTTTCAACAAGCTGATAATGGGGCACTTATCTTGCCATAGTTTTTGACAAACTTGCGGTAATAACTCCCCAAACCCAAGAATCCACGCAAATCTTTAATTGTAGTTGGAATTGGCCGATTTTAATAATAGCAATTTTGTCGGTCTAACCCAACCCCCTTAGATGAAACCACATGACCAAGATAATTGATAGATATCTTTGCAAATTCATTTGGATTCTTTAAAAAACAACCGATGTGATCTTAACATCTTAAAAACCAACTCCAAATGTTTAGCAAGATCGATAAAGACTTTCTTTATAAACCGGTATATCATCAAGAATACTAGAACAAATTTCAAAGAAGATAAGGACTAATATATCATTCATCAAGCTTTGAAAAGTTGCGGGGAGCATTTGACAAACCAAATGGCATGACCGAAAATTCATAATGGCCATCATGTGTTCTAAAAGCTGATTTATGTATATCAGGACCATATAATCGAAGTTGATTATAAGCTGATCGTTGATGATTATTTTCAATGATGTAGTAGTAAGAAAAAGGGTTTTTCGTTCACTCGGACTTGACGATATTGATTTTAAGAATTAATAAAAGAAAATAAAAGAAAAATATATACAAATATTGTCACGGGATGAAGAGTCACTAGACGTGGATTTCACTACTTTTCATATTCTTGTGGTTCTGCGGTGGCGTAACTCGAGACTCAACCAACTATGATGTCCGGCTGCGGGTTGTCAAGCGATGTTGCGAGCTCGATGTAATCTCATAGATAGAGATCCTTTTCTTAAAGCCCTAAGTTCACATTGCAAGTGATGAATGTGTGCATCCGATTTTGAGGCAAAAAAAGAGATTCAAGGGAAGACCAAAAACGGCATGAGAGCTTTTGAGACGATGAACTTGACGGAGAACAACGGGGTTAGCGAAGAGAATATCCGGCCAAGAAGAATGCGGTCTTGCTTCCAGCCAAGAATACGCGGATTTAGGTTTCTTCACAGGAAGAGTTGGAGATGGACATGGATTGTCGCCGGTAACAAAACTATCGAGTTCATAACCTTGGAGATATGGGAGAAAGCGAGCACGCCATAGAAGTAATTTGTGTCATCAAGTTTGGCGGTGATGATGTGGTGAGGTTGTGAAAAAGCGAGAGGAAGCCATCATTGATTGAGATGAATTGATTACGGTTAAAATAATGAGAACTTGTAGAGCGGCGATAGACATGAGGATCAACTAGGATGATACCAGATAGAACAACTAGGGTTTTGGTTGTTAATTTAACTTAGAACTATGAGAAGAAAAAGAAGAGAATGAATCTTGTTTGTTATTAACTCACACACTTAAATTGGTTTTACAAGACACATATATATATACAAAGTCTTCCTTGAACTACAAGGTAAGATAGTTTCCAAACCTAAACCAATTTCCTAAAATATAAAAGACTTGTTTAACAAGATAAACGTGTGTTACTTAACACACGTACTGTATGCCTTAACACATTGAGATGAGCTGGGAAATGGTTTCTCTATTATCAGTATCCAAAATCTCAATATGTGTTTTCCCTTTTTTGATTGCCACTGTGTATGGTGAGGTGATCCTGCATCCAAGCACCTGCTAAAAAAACAATATAACCATCATATGGGGGATCTAACTAAAAGAAATAGCATCCCAGTCGAGATACTATTCCAAAGCTAACATCTTAACAACATTTAGTCGCATAAGACAAACAATCAATTCAAACATTAACAACAAAATAAATTTCATGAAACACGATAGCAGTTTTTGTAGCTTGGTACCTGGATCGATTTCATGTGGGCGAAATCATTGTATAAAAAAATATAATCGACGATATGAAACTAATAATCAATTCATACTAAGAATCTTCTATAGACATTACGCATCAACAATTTCCGGTCGACATCACATATGTGGTGTTAGAAGATAAATTTAACAGTAATTGCTTATGTTAGAGTCAGAGTAATCTAATAAACCGAGTTCACGTTTGGAATAATAGACTTATCGTAACGAAATCCAAAGTTCATGGGTGGAAAGTCTCGAGCGAAATAGGATCTCAGATGGACATTTTGATACATGATTTCTGTAATAATGTCGTTGAACCAACTTGAGTCGACTTACAATTCACATCAAGTCTACTACGGTAGGATTCTCTTCTCGGCCCGATATGTACCTAAGATATTCTTTCCCTATTGATTTCTTGTGTCAATATCGTCTTTGCTTCATAAGGAAAATTACTTACTTGTTACAGGAAGGGAGTCTACTTACTTGTTAGAGTCTGGATGACCCTGCCTCTGTCGCTAAAATTAGTTCTCTTTCTGTTATGTGACCGTTAACGTATCAATGTACTAAAATTTCATGCCTGAAAAATGGACATAACATAAATCAAATACGGAGTATTAACTTATGTTAGAGCACTGCCCGGTCGAACTCGCAAGCGTTGCTGTCTGAATCTTGTTTGTCAAGTTTAGTTGTCAAAACTATCAGTCTTTATTTCTAGTCTACTTATAGTTACGTCTCGGATTAGGATAGAATGTGTAGCTGAGCTTTAGAATTCACGGCGTTCATCAATTGAAGACGAAGAACTACTAAGGAGAGCTTGTGGAACTTCATCAACAAAAGGTATGAAGAGACTTGAACTCATCTAACACTCAGAAGTCTATTATATTTTATCTCCTATTGAGACAGAGTCGTATAGCTATATAGACTTTACATTATACACATTTGATATTTCGAGTTGAGTTTAACTCGCTTATATCTTTCTCGATATATGTGTAAGAAAGCTTTTTTCTTTAACTACGTTCATCATTATTCTTGACGAAGTCAAAAGATGATCATGTGAAAATCACCAGGTAACATCTTACATGATTTGTGTGAGACAGTCATTTGATGTAGACTCGGAATGTTTCGTATTGATCACTCGATCACTTGAAAATTGCTTATAATCTAATAGTTTGTGTGAGACTGACTTATTATGCGTCTTAAGAATGTTTCAATGATTGAAATGGGAGTTAAGAGCTAAAACCCGTATGCGGATACATTACGGTTTTTGTACTAAGTGTGCGAACTATTTTGATAGAATTCGGGACCGGAAGTTAAGTTTGCATACCCATTCGTAAACTTATTCAAGCTGTTTAAGTCAGGTTACTTAAAGTTTTACTGATCGCGGTGATTTGCTTGTTGAAATCCAGGAAGCAAGTTTTCGTGCCCGTTATAAGCGGTTTCCAGCGAGTTGATCCGGGCTAAAGTTTGCGTACCCATTTGCAAGCGCAATAGAAGCTGTGACCAATGTCTGGACTTAAGTTTGCGTACCCGTTTGCAAACTTAAGTGGTTCAAGTTCTAAAATTGGTTAAGTATGATTTCATACTCATGAACAAATACATTTATAAATTAAAATGCAATCTTTGCAAGCAAGTGGCTAAAATGTTCATGGGCCGGATTCTTTTGAATCAATCCGATTTTGTTTCAATTGTGTCTTGTACTTCTATGAGAATATAAACAATTGAACAACTCTATAGTAACACAATTAGATTCATTTGATTATCAATTGATCTAGAAGTTCTAAGATGAACATGGTTAATACAAAAGTGTTCATATGGCTAACTTCGGTTAAGCATTATTGGAGACAACTCAATATACACGTTTAGGTACGATTTACCCATATCTAAATGAAGGTATATTTCATTTTGTGTAACAAGCTAAGACCATCTAACGGTGGAAAGATATTAGCTTGAATCTTGAATCGGAGTTTCATCTAACGGTGAATATTGATTGCTTTGTTCCAAAGTTATCAAACCTTGATTTGAAGACTATATAAGGAGAACTCTAGCAGCTAAGAAACCTAATACCCACACCTCCTGTATGATACTAGTTGCGACTAAGTCGATTCTCCTTTAACCTAGGTTTTCCTAAAACCATTATAGGTTAACGGCTTAAAGACTTCATTGGGATTAAAGCCGAGACCCAGCTATTTTCTCTATAGTTGTGTGTTCGATCTTACTTGTTCTATCGTATTGAGTACTATCTTCTCTAAGATTTTCTCAAGATTTATCTCCGATAGGTAAGATATAAAAAGTAATCACAAATCTCTTCGTCCCACTCTTTGTGATTCCACAATAACTTGTTCTACTCCCATATAGTTAAGTATTGTGATGTGATTGATATTTCTAGGCTGTTCTTTGGGAATATAAAACCAGATTATCAATTGGTTCCTGTTCACCTTGATTTATTAAAAGAAGGAACAAAAACTTCGTAGGTATTTATGTGGGACACAAATTTATCTATCAGAATAAACTTTTTTGTGGGAGACAGATTTGTTTATCAAGTCTGCGACTTTGGGTCGTAGTAACTCTTAGTTATGGGTGAGATCATCTAAGGGAATCAAGTGCATAGAGTCCTGCTGGGATTCAGAGACGTAAGGAACACGATTGTACCTTAATCAGTGTGAGATTGGTTAGGGCTCAACTACATTACAGTATGAAGTTAACTTGTAGTAGGCTAGAGTTTGTAGCGGCTTAATACAGTGTGGTGTTCAAATCTAGACTAGGTCCCGGGGTTTTTCTGCATTTGTCGTTTCCTCGTTAACAAAACTTATGGGTAAGTATACGTATTTATTTCTTTTCCGCATTATATTTGTTTATATAATTTAAATATCACGGAGTTGTGCGTAGTTCAATCAATTGGTAAATCCAACCTTTGGTTGTTGATTGAAATTGATTGACACTTAGGTTTATTGGTCTTTAGTTTTCCGTTCAAGTTGTTTCTCATAATAATCAGGCTCGCGGATTTCTATCTGTTTGATTTGCTGATTACATTGAGAAACAGAGATAGAACTCTTGGATATATTTTCCTTGATTGAGTCTGAATATCTAGTTGATTCTCGTGGAATTATATTGGAGTTAGTCCATACAAATTGCCTAAACGAAATATTGGGTGTGGTTGTTGTACCCCCGTTTTTTCAACTTATATTGAGCTTTTTATGACATTTTGAAATATAATTATTAGCAAACAAATAAAACAAAAAACAGTCAAATAGATTTAAGGTTTACTTTGAGAACTAAGAACATGGACTAACATCAACATGGTATTTTCAGCATGTCACGCCCAATTTTTGTCTGTTTAGATGAGTTTCATACAGAAAAAAAAAATCTAATTGTTGATGGTGGATTTTCGTTTAAGGTTAAAATTGTAAAAAAACCTGAAAAATCATGCGCTGACATCTTGTAAAAGATAAAGCCATTTATAAGTGTTGGATATTCCCTCACTTAATTCACGAGAATGGATCATGTAGCAACAATCCCTTCTTGTGAATTTCATATGACCCCTTGTATTTCTGTACTCATTATCGGTGTGGCATGAGGCGAGTGTTACTCATATATAGAGTAACACGAACCTCCAAACACTATAATGAAACCATGTCTGAAATACCGTGCAGTGATGCTCGGTGTGTTATATTGGCAGCCCTCTCGGTGTGTTATATTGCCCGATTGAGCCTCTCGGTGTGTTATATTATGGCCGATTGAGCATCAGGACTTATTTGTATCGATCTCGGATATGATACGATCTTGATCATCGACTCCACAAGCATGATTGGATGACCACGAGATCAATTCCATCACCCCAAGCATGGTATGGAATACCCCACGGCCTTAACTTGCCAGATATGATCGATCGCGGTCATCCAACTCCACAAGCATGATTGGATGACCACAGATCAATTCAATCGCAAGCATGGTATGGAATACCCGACGCCAGCTTGCCATATATGATGCGATGGTCATCGACTCCACGCGGCATGATTGGATGACCCAGATCAATTCCATCACCCTCAAGCAGGTATGGAATACACCGCAGCCCGACCCATGATGCGACCATTGGCTTTGCTTGCCAGAAACCGTCCATACCAAGCATTATGGACGGGAAAACCTAAAGTAGGGTTTGCGGCATATTACATGTCTTGCTTGATCTCATCCATCCATCTTCGCAGAGTACGGAAAAGTACAGATGTAGAGCTCGAAGGGCCCGAGCATGTCAGCACGATCAGGTGTGACCGCCTACACACTTGATCAATCGGTCAAAGCCAACCATGGTTGGTTACAACAAGAATGCGTCCGCCCAAGAGCATGGTCGCGCGGCTTTGAAAGCCAAGTTAGGGTTTCAAGTCATCACGCGCGTCCATCTTCTCTGACCACGAATGGAGGGTCCGAATTGGATTAACCAAGGCCGGTCCCACCCGGCATGACCACCGTGGGCCTCTACCTCCTCTTGCGGTCGTAAGGCATACCATGCCGGCCAACCCAACGCACGCCCGACTCGTGCGGTTACACTCCCAAAATCTAAGGCGGTCTCGAGCCGCTCAACTTCACCGGATGATTTGAGTGGCTTAGATCACATTTTCATGGGATAATCAAGTATAGGTGTGAACACCAACCTACCACCTACACGGTAGTATGATCGACCAAGACCGACCAAGATGGAGTCGTCTTGGAGCACGCCAAACTTGGGATGTCATGCGGTTTCCAACTCCTTTGCGGCAAGGGATTTACTGCGCAAACCCGGTCTCAACCACTCCTCTTTGGTCAAATTGGGTGGCCTAGTTGCATCTTCATGAGACGGAGAGACATGGAAGTGTACACCATCATGCCGTCAACACGCATGTATGGTCGGGTCCCTCTACAAATCCTTCCCATGCTTGGTTTCGACCAAGGAAATGATAACTGGCACCTCTTTTTAAAACCCTAATTTCATCAACGGTCGCGAGATGAGTGTCTCAAGCATCATCTCATCCGTCCGAGCTTCACCGGCTTGGTTATCTGACCACAGTCGGGAGTTATTTGGATAGTGAGGAGTCATTACCCATCACTTTACCACAAGTAATACGATACACGCATAAAATACACACGATACTCCACAAGTATCGACTTTACGAGCTCTTGTGATTATTCAATTCAACATTACATGCTACCTTCCGTGGATCCACGATCCACATTCATTTATCAATCATGTCACAAGGCGGGATACTAACCGAGGTAACAGTGCAGCGGTTTTACGAGCGTGCGGCGTGCAACGCGCCATCACAAGAACGTGTTAGGAAGTCATGGACGGTTAGAATGAAGCGGAGAAGTGGGCAAGACCCGGTCGTATGCCTGCAGAGCACACAACTCCACCACTCCATCATTCCATTACCTCCACTTCCCACGAGAAACGTGAATGAGGCTCAATGACTTGTATAAATAGGTTCTCAGCCCTATTTCAAACAAGGAATAGCAGGGCGATAGAACAATACAAGTTGATCCCGACGAAAACCAAGTGTTAATACAAAAAAGCGTATTCAAACACTCCCGGGCACCTTGCATCAGCGAAGTAAGCTTGCTCATCTTTATTACAAGTCATAAGCAAAGCCAACATCTTTCACAATCTCAACACCTTCTTCTTCCCTCCCTAAGATCTTCCATCTCCTTCACTTTGTGACCCGAAACAAGTGCTGGAACGGCCATTTCTTGGTTTAGGACTTGCCGCAGTTGATCTCCAGATCTAAGCACTCACCGCGCAGTGCATTTGTTGTAGGTTTAAATTCATTCCTCATCACACCCCAAATTACCAAATTCAGCAGGAGTAATTTTCACCCATCAACACTAATTATATGCAATATCCATACTTGAGAGTTGGCAAGGTTTGCAGCATGGGAGCACTGATCTCTTAAATATCAAACAATCGTAGCTTCAAATTCAAGTCCATTAAAGTGTAATTCTCTTTGGTCACCTCGGTAGCATCAGGTAGGTAAATGCGTAACTATTAACCAAGTTATAACCATATATTCTATGAAAAGAATTAGTCTTCTAACTTGTTTCGGTTAGAAATTACCTAGATGTTATGACTATTAGCCCTTTATTTTACTGTCATTCTTTCACAAAGCGCAACATTCTCGAGTGTACGATAAATGAAGATACATGTAATATGCATTGTTTTTAGTCGAACTCCTATGGTAATTGTTGGAAACTTTGGTTAGATCATCAAGGAATATACGATAGATGTCGAGGCTCGTAAGCTCTGGCTGATGAACCTACCTTGCGTGGTCTGCATGTCACCTGGGATGCCATTTCGTGTTTTATTTTGAATCTATGCACAACAAACAAAACAAAAACAAATTCGAATTAATTAAACAGAAGGGATATGGATACTATCAAGTAAAATTATACTCCTATATTGATGCGTGCAGCTGATTAAACATAACCTGGAAAACTAACAAGGAATTCATGTACGTAGAGTAAAATTGTGTAGGTTGGAGCATTTCTTCAAACACATAGAAAACATTATTTCATATTTTGGCTATTTAAACGAAAATTTTAAATATATCAAAATCTATGAAATATGAATGCCAAATGTACAAAAGAATCCGAAATTATAAAATCTACAGCAGGTTAAGGAGAACTCAGAAAAAGGAAGGAAACGCCGAAGAAGGGGGAATGGCGGAGCCAGGATTCCAAAATGAGGGGGGTAAATATATTTTTTTTCCGCGCCTAAATCAGTGTCTAATTTGTTTTTTGAATGGTTAACAAAGAGAAGTTAAATATGAAATTAGGATCTGCACCTGATTACACTGTACGTCTAATATACAATCAACGTAATTTCGATTTGTGGCATGCACATTCATGGGTGTACCCAAACTGCGTAAGAAGTACTGCTCCTGGAAACGAGCACCTCATTCACGGCAGAATTAGTGACTCACATGTGACACCATTGGCCTTCCCCTCACCTAACCATCATTCATTCACACCATTACGGAACTGATCAGTGAGTGGAGCATAGACTAGCACCCCAATCACCATCTTAAACCCTGACTTGAAATTAGCTACCTCTTAAAAACTTAAATCTTTACAGTAGCTACGAAGAAAAACAGAAAATACGAATCTTATCACCAGTATAAGAATTTGTATTCTAATCTGATGTTGCTATCTGGGTGGCATAGTTTCTTTGGTGTTAACCAAAATGAGAACTAATCAGTTAGTTGGGTAAGGCAATACTTAACCGCCGAACAAACTCATTTTGCTATGGAGTTGTTCATGCTCTACATGACCATAATCCATAAATCAAAAACAAGGAAAACTGAGCATTTCCTTTAATATTTTGTTGGAAATAGTAAACCAAGACTTTGGTATTTGGTTATGAGAAGCAACTAGTAGAAGTTGATGTCGCTTGTGAAAAGACGAGGGTACCCAAATATACCACAATCTTAAAATTTTCCACCTATAAGTCCTCTTCTGAAAGTGATTGTCTATGGGTAGTCGAGACAATACAACGAGTCAGTATTCACACTGTGTGATCGTATATGGATACGAGATCGAGACAATACAACAATCGAGTGTGATTACTTGATAATATGTTCGGACTTAACCAAACTCTATAGGATCCTTTATCAAGTAATACGGAGTTAACGTTTTGTAATTTACTTTAAATTATAATAACAACAATTATAATTACGGGAAAACAAGTAAATGACATAGCAAGATTTTGTTAACGAGAAAACCGCAAATGCGAAAAAACCACAGGACCTAGTGCGAGAATTGAATACTCTTGGAATAAGCCCTTTATACAAAAATCAAACCAAGCTTGTATAGTTGAGACCAAGCAACTAAACCTATAGTTCACCTAGTTTCTTCGGTATCCATGCGCTTCCAACATTCGATAAGTGCGCGCATGTGGAACAATTCCTTTGGATCTAATTCCAAGCGGTAAAGGGAACAACAAATACGTTGGTAACAACTCTATTCGATCTCGGTGATGAGTTAGACAAATTCTCTTGTTTGTCCAATAAACTACTTTTATGGGTTTAGATCTATCTATCCAACAACTACCAAAGTAGAAGAGTTTAGATAATGCAATCAAAAAATAGGATCTATCAAGATACTTATATAATGATCCGATCTACACAACTAATCAATCAAATCTATCAAAGATAAACCGATTGTAGTTGGATCCCAGCCGATCAAGTTTTGTGCACACCAAAGATTATGAACCTAATAAGAAATCTTCTTTGTCTTCAAATCTTCTTTAATCTCTTGTGATCAATCACGCAT
>JAJJWW010012661.1:0-103920 GCA_023531295.1 Papaver armeniacum
CAAGCATTTTGGACGGAAAACCTAAATAAGGGTTTGGCGCATATTACATGTGTCGCAAAATAGTCTCAACCATCCATCTTAGCAGTATAAGTGGAGGGTGTAAGTGCAGACAAAGAGGCAGAGCATGTCAACACGATCACCGTGAGACCGCCTAGCCACACACTTGACCAGCTCTGGCCAAGACCAACAATGTTTGGCCGTGACAAAATCATCACCCAAACAAGAGGTGGCACTCCGCTTTGAAAGCCATTAGAGTTTCAAGCCATCACAGCGATCCATCTTCTCTCTCCAGATGGAGGGTCTGATTAGATTAAACAAAGTCGATTGCTACTAGGGCATGATCACCGGTGGCCCATCTATCTCCTCATGCGGTCGGCCAAGGCATATCATGCCCGGCTAATCAAAACGCCCGCCCAAACATGCGTGGTTACACTTCCCAAATTGCAAATTGATCTCGACCGGCCAACTTCACCCAGGATGATTTGAAATGGTTTAGATCAATGCGTTTTCATGGGATAATCGGGTATAGTGTGAATCAACCTACCACCTACACGCTAGAGTGATCGATCAAGACAAACCAAGGATGGATTGTCTTTGGAACAGCGTGCGGGAATATCACGCTGTTATCAATTTTCAACTCGCTGCGGTAAGAAATTTAAGCCAACCCATCTCAACCACTCAACCGTGCCAGGTCAATTTGAGTGGCCTGAATCGCCCTTCTTGGGAAAGTGAGACATGGACGTGTACACCGCATGCCATCAACATGCATGACCGGTCGGTCCTCTCCAAAGCCCTTCCCATGCTTGTGGTTTGACCAAGCTGAAGAGTGATGTTTGCGCACCTCTTCAAAACCCTAGTATTCATTAACGGTGAGATGAGTGTCTCAAACATCATCTCATCCGTTCAACTTCACCAGCTTGGTTATACAACCCTTTTGTTAGAGTTATTTGGTTAGTGAGGCGCTATTCCATCACTCTTACCACACAATCGATTTGCCAAATACACCACGATACTTCACAATGTTCGACTTCCAATACCTTGTGATTATTGATTCAACATTACATGCTATCTTTCGTGGATCCGATTATCCGCACATTCCGACATCAATCATGTCACAACCGGGGGGATACATACTGGCATGGTATTGGTACCGCAGCGGTTTACAGCGTGCGGCGCCATCGTGCTGCAAGAACGTGTTAGGAAGTCATGGGCCAGTTAGGAGTGAACAGGAGAAGTGGGCAAGACTGTGACGACAACTCCACTACTCCATCACTCCACTTCCTCCACTTCCACGAGACGTGAATGAGGCTCAATGACTTGTATAAATAGGTTTCTCCGCCTATTTCAAACAGAACACAGTCTCAAACAAGACCAAAATCAACACCCAGAGCCTCCTTACATTAACCGTGCTTTGCTCACTTTTTGTCACAAGTCATAAGCAAGCCAACACCTTTAACCCTTCCCTCCCTAAGATCAACCCCATCTCCTTCACTTTGTGACCGGAACGGCCATTTCTTGGTTTAGCCGGACTTACAGTTGATCTCTGAATCTACAAGCACTCACCGCTACAGATGCATTTGTTTAAGGTTTAAATTCATTCCTCATCCACACCCCAAATTACCAAATTCTGCAGGAGTAGTTTTCACCCATAAACAAGTACATCATACAAGATATCCCTCACATGATCAAGTCTATATTTAAAACCAGGGTCTACCTTACAATGAACTACATGCTCACCATACGAATCCAAGCATCCCGTGACGCAGCTGTGACAGAGAGTCGGAGGTAGCGGGATCGATAACCTATATTTGAGGATAGAACGGTACTCCAAAGGAGACATCTTCTGTCAAGGCCCTCAATCGGAATAGCAAGAAGAAAATGCAGGCATGCGCTGCTTGAAACAACCAAAAACCGCTGTCGTCTCTCCGTTAGCTTGTAAACTCTATCAATATCTTTAACCGCTTTACCAAAAAGAGCACTCGCCGAGAATTGCTTTGTGTTTTAAAGGGGGCGTTGTCTTTATTGGTGAAGGTGTTAAAATCAAAATCGGAAGAGTTACTTGTAACGTTTTCCAAAGCCTTATTAAGGTTGTCATCCATACATTCACACCTTTGCTCCTCAATATGTGATCTGTAACCCCAAGATTGCACCCGCTGGAAAAAGCATATTCCCGAAGCCTCCCTAGCGATTGTAAAGGCCAAGACCTCCATATCTAATAGGTAAAGTAGATAGCCTCCATTGCAGATCTCCAAAGAACGGTCCCCCACAAACCACAATGCCCTCTACCACCTCTCTCAAGCCTCTATCAAATATATCTACGGCCTCCATAATACAGTCTGGGTGGCAAATACGAAGCCCAAAAAGCAGCTTGGAGATACCCATACATGTTCGTAAGAGAAGCAGTTCACTTTGAGGATTGTGGAGCTTGGATAGCTCCGCATCAAATCCACGCCTTTTCGGCCCTCTTAATGGCAAGGCCCTTCACAAAGCCATCATCGAGGCTAACCGCATTCACCCAATAGTTTGACCCTTATCCTGGTCTTGGAGATTTCGACAGAAACATCCCATCACTTATCCTTCGTCCATCACAAGAAGGCCAAAAATTTCCGTTTTCTTAATATTCAATATAAGTCCCGCTGGGCCCTTCTATTTGGACAATAGTGAGTGCTTTTGCCACTATTTTTGGATTTTAGTTGAGCCTATAATCGGTAGTAAAATGAGGTAAATCCCGACTTCCGATTATACAAAGTGGCTCTCAGAAATATTCAACCATATTCGCAGTCAAAATAGTTCATATAACTACCGAATACGGAGTAGCCCAAAATGAGATTTTACAAAAATCTTTTTTTTTTTTTTTTTTTAATTTTGTTGAGGCCTATAATCGGTAGTAAATGAATTTATCATTAACTTCCGATTAATAATAGCCCCAAATATGCATTTAGCACAAATTCATATCAATCGGTAGTCTCTTGTGCGTTTCTTAACTCAGGTTACTCTCAACAATCGGTAGTTAAGAAACTTCCGATTACGGAGGGCATTAACGTATTCTACTATCTTTTGGACCTCCCTTAACCTTGTCTATGGGTTGGGAATAAAAAAAGTCGCCCCTAATTCTTTCTCGAGCCACCCCTAAAAATGCCGTGTATATTATATCAATGCAACTTCTCCGACTTGTTGGGATTTTTCCTGGCTGATTTCTCCTTCTTCAATATATTAGTCGTCTCATTTGATTGAATTTAAGCAGTTAGTTTTTTCTGTTCAAACTTATCAAGAAGATTTTGGGTGGATTCAGTCTCATTGTGTTTTGAATGTTTGGGCAAGGAGACCCATGTGAAACTCTTTTCTTTTCCACTCATTTTCTTTGTACTCCATTTTCCTTTTTTTTTTTTTGCACAATTGTTTATATCTGATCAGACTAATCTGAATGCAAAACTTGAAATTCATCTGTTGGAGTAGGGTCCAATCTTTTGAGGGCCTTTGAATGTTTTTTCGCTGACGGTATCTATCCTGCCGGAAGTGGCTATCTCATTCAGAGCTAGAATGTAATTTGATCCTTCAATCTCCCACTTTAATTGCTATGGGTACTCCTTTTGCATCAGCATTAACTGAAATCTTGCATATTTCTGGATATTTGAAAGAAGTTTGCTGATCAATCTCACTCTCACCTCCAATTTTCTCTCATACAATGATGAAGTTTTTTCTACTCCATAAATGAAGTGAGAGACCTTTAATTTTGATCCAGGACGAGACTGCATTTTTAATCTCTTCAGCAACACTTGACAAAACCCAAAAGCAGTTGCTACTCCTATACTTTTTGGAAGACACGAGGCTAATCCTATAATAATTTTGCAAGACGGGGTGCATAATAAATTAGGTTAGGGCATTTTGGTCACTACAATCTAAGAGTGTTCGTATACACGAGCATAATTTATTCCCAAACCATACACACAAAATGACACAATTACTAAAAAAGGGTACTAGTTAGCGGGACTGATACTCACAAATTTATAAGCGGGTACTAGTTTAGTTTGTCGCTAGGATTCTTTCTAGTTTTCTGAAATAATTAATAAAGATATTTATTTTGATAAAATTCTAGAGATAAAATAATACTATATAAATTTTAATCACTCAAATAAAAAATAAAATAATATCAACCCCGTTAATATTGGTATCGCCTTTACCAATTATGCAAACTAATCTAGGTTAGATTTTATTCGAAAAAGATTTGTTCTGTAGGGCACATATAGTGGGGAAAGGAAAATAAATTAGGAAGAAATGACGATGTTACTTAGAATAGAATATGATCGACCAAACACACGATTGAAGATTAAGAAACTAAATCCTTCATAGGGACTCGATTGAAGATTCTAAAACTAAATCCTTCTGGGGATAATTGCATGTGCACCGCATGTTCTACTCGACCGGATTATACCTATAAACATTGACTAATAAAATATTCAAAAGGAAAAACAAGATACTTTAAGTATTATATTACTAGGTATTTTTTTCCTAAAAGAGGCAAGCCTCAAATGCATTAATCATATAAACTCACGAGATCAAAGAGTGATTACGTGACCGACTCGGTCTCCGACTATATATTACTAGGTATCACCAACCTCTTTTTCCATTATATTGCGATGTGAAGTATGATTGTATGGCGCGCTCAAGTCAGGTCAAGTTTGACTACAACCCTTGCAACAGAACTTTTTTCCTATCATATGCCATAAGCCCACCTCCATAACTGCGTACATTGACCATAAGATATCTCGATTTCAACGACACAAACTTGTGTTTCAGTTCAAACAGGGGCTATCAGTGTGAACATCAAAAACCATTGCCCGCAGAGTACCTGGAAAATAGCTTTAGTTATTATCTGATCCAAACTCCTTAGTACAAAACCCCATATATCAATTACCTTCACATTTCCATCCATTCTTAATACAACCTTGCAATTTAAATTTCCTAAATATGTAAATGCTGTACTCACTTCTTTACAACAGGCAACAGCAAAAGCAACCAAAATTAACACAACATATTCCGAGTAAAGAACCTACGACCACCAGGCTTAAGCTCCCATCCATCACTCTAATTTTGTATTTTGGTCATGGAGCTATATGCTTTTCTCCTATGAATGCAATAGTTTTAGGTTGGATGGTTGACAATGACAATGACAATGCAGGCTCGAGTTTGATGCTGGCTAGGAACATTAAAGATTAGTTACATCATTTAAAAATCAAAATACCTATAAAAAATCGTTATTACTTCTGCTAGTGGAGGGGTGTTCTTTTACATTTGTTGTTTTTTATTCTTAATTTCATTAGATGTGTCATATACTTACAGTTGAGCAAATGTTATTGTGTCATCATGATTAAGTACTATGAACCAAACTTGCGATGGTTGTGACTATTAATTTCATTTGCATAAAAAAAGAAAACCACGAATTTTGTAAACAGATTGCAGATGATATTTTTTCGCCTTTCTATTAGATTTCCCCGTAGTATAGTTATATATACAGTATATGGTTAGAGAATGGATTATTCACCCGTTCGTATCCATTTTGTTCGGCTGTTTAATCATATGTAGATTTGGTGCATTTAGAAGCTGGGGATCGTCGCCGTTGGCCTTCTTTGATTACTGGATCTCAACAACTTTTTTTTTATTGTCAGGATCTCAACAATAATACAGTTGTACTTACGGTACGGCTTACGTTTGCACATGTATGTTTCTTCAACAGTTTTTATAATCCATCCATCGAACCTTTTGGTCATGGCCAAAGTCATTTACAACATTGACAACAACCAATTTCCGGTATGCATTATATATATCTCTTCTTTAAGGAAATGTGGTCCTTGTGTCGAGGACAAATGTGACCGTGGGATCGACGATCCTGTGGCTTTGATATATCGTTGGCGAGGGATATTTCCGTTCGCAGGATCTTGACTTATAATTTTTTGGACGGTGTGGATGATGTCCTGGCCCGGCCAAAGTTTCCCTAACCTAAACGTGACTGCGATGAATCATACATACCGTGGCCGGTATCGGTTATATGTTTTCGGATATAACTATGTCTATGTCTATGTCTGTTCTTTATTTTTATTTTTTTCGCGATGGTGGTCTCTTCTTCTATTCTTTTCTTTTTTTCTTCCACAAGCGATTGTCTCCGCTTCTCTTCTATAGGTTTTAGGTGCATCTTGATTTTGTGATTCAGGGTTAAGTCGGATCTTAAAGACAACGAAGAGATTCCAACAAGGTATTCATCTCTTATGCTTTGTTTCTCACTCCTCGTTTTCCCATACGAATCACATGATTCATGACTTTTCGGAATTTGTTGATACTTAATGCTAGAAGGAAGGGATTCAAAGGATATGTAGTGGTGAAGATCGATCTGGCATTAAGAGGTAAAGATTTTGGTACAAGTGATTGATTTTTTGTAATGGTTTTAGAAATTCAAACCTAGGGTTTTATCTATTGAGGTATTTTGATATTTTTCGTTTTTTACTCTCGATTTGTAATCGAAGTTCTTGCCTTTTTCTTATTTTCGGGATCCTATTATTAACCGAATATGCAATCTTTATGTGAATTGGTTGATTATATTTTTTGCCTTAGCGATTTTACACAAAATAGAAAAACTTAATTGGGATTGTTATGCGTCATTAATCCGATTGTTTCTTTGCTTTTGATTATTCGGATAAAATAAATTATTGGTCATAAGAGATAACCAGGACCATCAATTGGCTTTGAAACATTACCGTTTGGTTTAAGGTAATGGGTTACAGGGTGTGCGCTCTGAGACTTGCAGAGACTGAATTGGAATTGCAACTGTTGGTGATGGCTGAGCAGATACGGGTGATAGGTGTAGAATACACCGTATTTTCTATATAGAGTTTATGCTTTCTTTGCTATTTTTCGTGCGAATTATGTACTTTACGCGTGCTTTTGAGTTTTATAGGTGCAATGGAGTCACACGGAGGAGAGAGGAAGAAATTATCCAGAATTGGCTAAATGGAGCGAGGAGGTCAATTCATAGGCTTAGACATGGAGAGGAGAGTCGCAAGGAGACGGGAAGAATTAGGCTGTCGGTTACAGGCTGAACCGACAGGCCCAATAATAGTGGTGGCCCGTATCTAACGGTGGGTGCCATTAGTTATTCCATTGCCCCTTATCTATCTCATTCGAGTGGGATTAGCCACTCCCTTTCCTACACCCTAAATCGAGATATTAGGTTCTCTCTTCTCAATCATTTTCTCATGTCGTTTCCACTCGAATTAATGAGAGAGCCGTAGAGTGAAAGAAGCGGGAAGAAGATGCGGCCATGGAGGTGATATCTCGAGGAAGAAATTGGTTTCAGCCAAGATTAATGGAAGAGGTAATGATTTTGGTGTTTCTTTGTTTGAATTACGAATGGAGATTCAAAATGAGATGAAATTCAAGAGTATTTGTTGGGGTTCGGTGGGTTATTTTCTATTGAGGATTTTGGGTTTTTCTTGGAAGATAGAGAAGTTTAAAACCCAGTCATGGCAGGCTGTTGGATACCTCGAGATGGAGAGTGGAGAAAGGGCTTCAAATGGGGGAGAAGGATAAAGAGTCATTGCGAATTTGGGGTTGAGATTCTGTGATTGAGGTGTTCAAGGCGTTGTTGAGCTCAGTGAAACTCAAATCTAGGAACGAGAAGAAGGGAAGTTGAAATTCATGGGATTTGGGTCGAGACAAGGAATGGGAGGAATTGGTTGTTCTCGGGTGATGAATTAGAAGAACTTGCTGATTGTGAGAGTTCAATGGAGAAATTGAGATCGAGACTCGAGAGAAATTGTTGGGAGTTAACGGTAATGAATGGGTGTGATGCAGCCCGAGGATTTGGTCTTTATTCAATGAGATTAACCCGAGATTGTGGTGGTGTTCTATGTTGAATAGAAGATGAAGTAGAAATTTGGGCTATGGCACTTTGGTAGTTACTGAGGAATTTGGGGTTCTTGAGGATAGACTTTCGGGAGTTTGTCTTTGGTATGCGAGGGGACCGAGACGAGTTGGCATGAGGTGTTAGTGCATTTGAGTGAAGCTATGTTGTTGCGGGTTGTGGAGTGGTGCCACTTTGTTTATGAAGCCATGAAAGTGCGTGCAAGGGAATTGTGAAGGCTCAAGAGAATGGAGTGCATGAGCGAGGGCTAGCATGACTCACGGCAAGAGCAAAGATGGCCGGTGGTGATAGTGAGCTACAAGGATGAGAGCATTTCAGGTGATGCAAGAAGTTGAGTGTGGACCCAGGTGAGCCGCAATGAGATGATCTTTGCTATCGTTGCCAAGGCTCAAGTGTGTGAAGTTTGTTGATGTTGCCCATGGAATTGTCATGGAATTGGCTCGGAAGTTGGAATGTTAGGTTGTTGGTCTTTGTAATGGGAGTCGAGATGGAGAAAGCGGCTAGACGAGGAGGGCTTGGTCTTTGTTGGCATCCGAGGCTAGATGGAGTTATTTGCAAAGGGTAACGAGATGGAGCTATGCAGTTGTCATGTGTGGTGTTGGTATGATGGTTTCAATGCATGCATTAAGAATGGAAAATGCTTGTTTTGGTAGAGTGGCTAGGAGTAGTGAGAAGATGGCTATGACGGGGGTTCGGGGATGTTGCAAGGAGATGGGCCGAGTCTGTGGTGTTTTGGGAGGATGATTTTGAGTTGTTGAAGTATATTGTTCAAACTAGTTGGAGAGTGTTGTGTCGGGTGGTGTTGCAGCTGAGGTTATAGATTTAAAGCTGAAAAATGGAAGTGAGGCTAGTTTATGCGGAGAACAAGAAGTAATCCGTGGCCGAGTTGCAATGACAAGGGAAGAAAGTGAGGCAAATTGTTGTGGGATTGAAGTACGCTAGAATGGGAATGGCATTGTCGAGGTGAGATGGATTTGGAACGGCAAGAAGGGAAGAGAGTCAGCCATGGTGCCATGGCGAGGATATGGAATAGAAGAGCCATAATGGGCGGACAGAGTGACTATGATGCGCAAGGATGGTGCTTCTGATGTGCAGCCCGGCCAAGCTATCTACCTTGTCTCCCAAAGTGACTCAATGATCCGATTCTCTCCCGACTCGGTTTGGAGTGACTTAACCAGGATTGACACGGTCCGACCCGTCGACCCGATCCAACCCGGTTTTGACTGACCGATCCGACCCGTTGACGGTGGCGGGCGGACTTCCCAGTCACCTGGGCGGAATTCCGTGCCGATTCGCCACAATCCCGAACTTCCGTGACGATTTTGGCGTATTTTCTACACGTGGTTTCTCATCCTTGTGGGCTTGGTGGACTCTCACCTAATGGACTTTGAAGAAAAACCTAGTTTTGGAAGGAGAAAAAGACTTTAAAAGGGAGGTTTTCTACAACACAAAATATATCTTTTTGCTTGGAATTTTTGGAGAGCCACTTTTGTTTACACTTCTAGGGTTTGGTTTTGTTCTTCTTCTTCCTTGTTTTATTATTGAATATTGATGATGATGAACTCCATAGCTATGAGTAGCTAAACTTATTATTGGTTATGGGATAAAAGTTGATTTCTCAACATGCTTTTGATTCAATGAATTAGTTTTGTCTCGGTAATTATTGTTTGTGATTCACAATTAATAGTGTCATAAGATTTGAAAACTTGTTAGGTTGAGTCAGGAATCAATCCGGTTGTGTTCATCTCTAGAGCTATATTAGGGTTTTAATCTGAAAACGTTGTTTATCCCACGATTCCCAGTAGCATAATTGTGGTTAGTGCTTGTAGTGATACATCATATTAGTCACAAGTAGAATCATAACTTTTGTTAAAACGTCTAGTGCTTTTACACATTTCGTTTGCATTGATGAGTCTTATTCCATAAAACTTAATGCTCTTAGGGAGTTAAACTTAATTGTGCTTTTACACTCGGGAAAATGGAGGCTTAATTCGATTATGGAGGCTTAATTCGTTTTTTTACATGAAGGCTTAACTGATATTTGTTGAAGAAGAAATAAATTTCTTCTTCTTCTAAATTTCTTCAATAAGCGATATTTGTTGAATTAAGCCTTCGATATTTGTTGAGGAAATGTGTCGTCAATAAGCGATATTTATTGACCTCGAGGTTCTTCAATAACTCGATATTTGTAAATTAAGCCTATCGATATTTGTTGAGGAAATATCAGGTCAATAACTGATATTTATTGACCTCGAGGTTCTTCATCTAAATTTCTTCTTCTTCTTCATCTAAATTTCTTCTTCTTCATCGGAGAAAAATCGTTGAAACCCTTCTTCATCACTCCGTGTTTCAGCAAATTCGAGTTTTTGTTCCAATTTCAACCGAAATTTCACGTCCTGAAGTGGTATGTGACTCCAAACTGTGATTATATTTTCGGAATTTGGATTTATGCACATTCAATTTCAGTTGTTTCCTTATTTTTCACCAATGACAGGCATTCGATTGTACAAATAACTACTTATCTCTCACTATGACAAGAGGTTGAACATGGAGATAAATAACCTTTTCTTTCTCCAGGGTTTCAGCTTTTGTTAATAGAAAGTTTAATAGGTCAGTTTTATTATTTTCTTTCTCACAATTCTGACACCAATAGTTATGGTGAGTAACTGTTTTTTTTGTTCAAGATATTAATGTTGATTCGCTGTGGGATCTTGATCCCACGAAACTAAGGCAGCTTCTGTAAAGGAGGAACAACTTGGTAGTGCGGTGGACGACTTGGAGGTAGAGCTTATGGCAGCCAAAGAGGTAATTAAAAACTTCAAAATTCGCATTGGTTTCACTATACAAGTTTAAGAACACAAACAGTAGGATGATGTTTGTCTAGGGTTATGTTTGTGCAAGCAATAAGTATGATAAATTGGAGTCAACACGTTATGATCTCAAGAAATCTCTCACCTTTATTTCAAGTGGCGATTGATGAATACAATAGTCCTGTGATATGTTGTTGGGTATCTACATTCTAATTTTTTTGGGGTTTTATTCATTATGTGCAGACTCCCATTGATGATGCAGAGGCTGTATTGTATTTGCCAGGGGCATGGAGGGAGTGTTGATAGTTTCTGATAACAATCTGGATGCAAGCCTTTGCCGGCATGTATATCGTGCAATTCTGATTTTTTTGTGAGTTGGCAATTTGTAAGAATTGTTGTGTATTTTTTCGGCAATTTGGTTTTTGACGCTAAGATACATATTCATGTCTTTTCAACTAGCATAAATTCAACATTTTGGTGCGGGGATATCTAAGTGCCGATGTATATTTGTTTCAAAAAGCCATGGAGATTCGCAAATTAAATTCTTTATTTGTATCTAACAAACTTATTCCGAGCCTATCGATAGCTTTTCGGGATAACATTTTTAGGATGACTTTAATCTCGGCTTTGCTTTTTGGGTTAGTGTTCAAGAAATTATGTTATTCTCGGGAAACTCCAATGTTGTATGTGGTTACCAGTAGCATAAAAGTCTCGATATTATGAGATATTTGAATCGGGTTTGCCAATCTGGGTATATGTACTCTTTTAGTTCTTACACCTACTCAGCTGACAGGGGAAAGAAGAGCCACGATGAATCAACAACAATGAAGGGTTGTAAAGATTTGGTTTTCTATCGGGTAGGTTAGGATTAATCAACTCCTTACTGTCGTCATTGTATGATGTATGATATTTGTGTTTTTTAATGCAACATGTATAATATTGTGTTGCTCAAACCATATTGGATCATAAAGTGTACTTAGGTTGAGTTCAACTAAACACTTGCACTGTTTCTACGGTTTGTTCTCTTAGCTCTAGGTTCGAACCTAAACCTAGAAATCCGTCATATTTTTGTTTGGTGTTGATTGATTGTTTCACAACAAGGGTTCATATCAATCTCCTGAGTTAAATTCAGTTTCTTTTGTTTGGTTCTCATGAACCCTAAACCTATAGTTCGTTCTTTTTGTCTGTTTGGTTTCTTTTGTTTTGATTGTTTATCTTATTTCACCACAGGGGTTGATGCTGAAACACAAAGTGTTGTCTCGAGTTCACGGTTATTTTCTTGAAAGCTGGTGCTACAACCCTCAGTGCTATTCGAGGAGCTCCTATCAATTTTTTTTGGAACCCTTCTTAAGAATAATCCCTCAAGGTTTTGTTGATCCTCAGGTAAATTTGTTTTTTATGAATATGAATTGCTACGACTTGCTTCATGCATTAGCTATCTGATTGCTATCTTCATGGTTTATGTACGCCAAAATTGAATGGACTTGGTTCAGGTTAATGTAGTTTTGTGCAACAATGGCAGCAAATATTTCATAACCTGATAATCCATTATGGGTTTGTTTTGGATTGGAATTCTGTGTAGGGAAATATATTCGGAGATCGAGTTGCAATAAATCTAGGTTATTGTTTGTGGTGAGAGAGGGGAAGAAACGTGATGTGTCTGTTGTCTTTTTAGGTGGTTAATGAATGAGTTATTTGCTTTATATTCGAGTTCTTTCCAGGAAATCGATTTGGAGCAATTAATTGAGCCATAAAGACAAAACCGGGACAATCAATTGAAATCCTGAACCATTACCGGTTTGGTTCCACTGGGTATTTGCCATGGATTCGTTGGTTGTTTGTAAAGAGTGAGAAGAAGTTCTAATAATTGCTCAGTCTAGATGGAGTTATAGCAGTGTCCATGGCAGCTCTGTTGTTTGTTTGGCAGGTATTAATTGGCACTACAATGTTCTTCCAATGGAGCTTCTAATAGATTGGCTGGCATAGAAAGAAGTTCGATTGCCCTAAGAAATTGGTAAATCTCTGTCTCTTTCAAGCTTAGTATTTGATTAATTCTAATTTATGGTATTGTACAAGTACATTACAGTCAATGCTTATCACAAGCTCTGTAATCATCACAGGATTAAGGATATTTTGTTTGCAACTTTCATGGATGTAGTACACATGCTGTTATTGATAGAGATTTCAATAACAAGGTAATTTTTATTGATCCTCACATTCTTTAGGGTCTTAATTCTGTTCTAACAAATATTCCACAACCACGGCAAAAGACATTTATGTGCGGGCATGGCCAAAGATAAATTGTTTGGTTGAGGGAAATTCTGTACTAATGTGACCTAACGTGACCAGTGTTTAAGTTTAATGAACTTTTGGCGGCACCAAAACTTCCTTCCCTCATGCGATTAACCAAATGTACCCGACCAAAGTTTTTTTACTTGATTTCTAACCTTCATTACCGGTTTCCTAATTATCAGTTTCGTCATCTCACTGCCCGGGTTGGTTCGTTATATGTTTCCATTGATATCATGGTTGCCTTCCTCTTTTTTTTCTCCCAACCCCGATCCCCTCTCTTTTTCTGGCGCAATATTAGTTATGGCTCGAGACTAGAGTTGTTGTAAAGGGTTTAGGAAAAGAATTTCAGTGCAAAAAATTTCGATGGATGTTATTGTTGAGATAACATTTGGAAGAACAAGTAGTTGTTGTCGTTGATGATGGTGATGGGTTATGACGAAACAATGGTTTCTCTTTCCCATTCACACAGTATTCCTCTTTCGCACGTAACCATCATATTCTTCCTTTTTTCTCTCTAACCTTGCTAAAATCTTATTGCTTTCTAACCTATTCAAATGTATCTCGTAATCTCTAATCTTAATATGTTCATATTTTTGTTATTATTAATCTCTATTGTTATTAATTTTAACCGGAACCAATTTTTGTAGGTTTGTGTTTGGGATTGTTGGAGTGGTTGCAAAGACGAAGTAGAAGCAAGCTTTGTTTTTATTAGTCATCGAACCGAGATAGCTTGCAATGAGTTTAATTTGAAAGTCGTTAGTCGCTGGGCGTCCCTTGGAGCATCAATATGCATCCCAAGTTTCTGATTCTGTCCCTAGGTAATGTTCTAGCTCCTCTAATTAGGTGTAACTTCATTTATCGCTTCCTAGGCATGTTTCTATATTAATATCTTCTACCATGAAAGAAATCTTCTAACCTGATAGAAAATCTGGCATAGTTGCAATTGAAGTTGGATGCATATTATGAATAGTCTTGCATTCTGCTTCCAAAAAGAAGGAAAAGAACTTAAATTTTTGGCCAAGGTGCTTATTCTTCTTACATTCCCGGGCAATAGTGCATCATCCTTTTATGGTGTCTTATTCTCCCTCAGTAAAATATTGGTTATTCAAGAGACCATCTCCAAATCTGAGCTACTGTTGAGTGAATCTAAGTTATAACATGGTGTTAGAAACGGTTTATGGTTTGTAAATTTTGTTTCACACATATTACTGTGTTGTTATGTTCTTAAAAGTTCACTTGGCTAAATAAATGTTCTAAATAATTCAAGCTTAGCATTTTTCAGGGACAATCTTTGGAGTACTTTCTATGGAGGGTTATAAAATATTTCTTTTGCTTTTCATAATCAGGTGATAGGGACGTCAAGTGGAAGAATTGTGACCATGAGGTCATAGGGAAAATGGTATTCCGTTTAGACATGAAGATAAGAAAATCCCATGGTTGATGAAAGAATAGTATTCCTTAAATTATTTCTCAAAGGTAATTCCGATTTTTTTTTTTTTTTTTTTGGATCTAGGTCTTTGCTACATTTTTTTGTTTGTTTGTTTAGTTTGCCTTTGGTTTTTCTATGATCAAACTTATGTATCTTCCTTTGTGCTTTTCCCTCAATTCCAGTGTTTGCTGTTGGAACATAACAGTGTTTTGAAACTGGGAGATTTTTGAAAGGAGAGATTAAAGATGAGGAACTGCAGAAGCTACTCAAGTTTCAATTCGAGATATTTATTAATGGGGTGGTCAATCATCTCATCAGGACCAACTCCCCTTCAACCCCAGACATCATTAAAGTAAATGTATAGTTTCTCTCTTTCCCTCTAACTCCTTAGCTACCTGTGATAGCTCTTGAATTAAGCATGCAATTTTTGTAGTTCAAGTGACACAACCTATAATTTATGTAGTCCAATGATCTTGATTTCTTTTGTTTCTGTGACTGACGAGTCGATTCTGTGGAAATAAGTCTGAAGTGTGTCAGGTGACTGGGCATGTTATAAGTATGTGAGCAAGATTACAGTTTATGCTGTACTAACCCATTTTCATGTGTAGCTAGCCTTGAAGAAGATGGAAATGTCAAAAGATATTTGAGACAATGGACTAGGAATCCTATGAATTACTGATTGAATTCTTAAGCAGTTTTTCGGAAAAGCACCAAGCAAAAGTATATCATATCATAAAATATTTTCTGAAATTCAGTGGTGCTTTGTTTAAAAATTCCTATTATCTTGACAATGAATGATGCAGTGGGTGTTAGCTATAAACATGAATCAGCAGCAATGGACGGAGCAGAAGAAGCTTACCATGAATTATACTACAAGCGGTCAGAAATCAAAGATGGATTATACAAAATCAGGAGGAAATAATATGTTCTTCTTTGTTAATGAGAAGGAAAGTTATTCTTCTTCTTGTTGATGTTCAATATGGGTCCGTGTTGGAAATTCAAGCCGGAATTGAAATCTGAGCAGAACTGAGATGTTACAGGTTAGGGTTTGCTTGAAATGAATGTGAGCTGTATTGTAGAAGAATGAGTGCAGTTGCAGTGATGGTTAGAATGGCTGTGTGCAAGAGCTGTTGTTGTTGTTGTGTTTGAGATGCAATTGGAGATGGCAGTGGTAATGGTTTGAGATGGAACTGCAAGAGAAGTTGCAGAGAACGGGAGTTGGTATTGCTGCAATGGATGGAAGGAATGAAGCTGCTGATATGTTGTTGCTTACAGAGAATGAGAACAAGCAGGAGATGATGTAGCAATGGTTAGGCAGTTTGAATTACAGGGAATGTGCTTGGTTGTGTTTGAGGCTTTGAGCTTATGCAGTAAAAGATGGACAATAGATGAATGTTAAGATATGCATATTGCAGTAATGAAGTGCAGTTACAAGTGTTGTTGTAATGTAAAAAGATGCAGTGTTGCAGGGACTGAGAATCTGCTGTTGAGATGGTGTCTGGTGATATGCAATTGCAGCTGGAACAATGGGATGAATGCAGTGGGTAACCGGGTAGAGAATAGAGATATGGTGCAAGAATGAACTGCGCTGTGCAATATGGCCTTGGCCAGAATCAACTCAGCCGAGTCAGATAGCTAACTCGGTCTTGACTAAGATCCAGTTCAGACCAGCTACTGACTCAGATAGACTTGGACCTGGGCTTCACACATGGGCTGGTTCAACAACTGACTTTTTGACGATTCGGTGAACTGACTAACTAGACACGACCAACTAAATATTGGGACTCTTCTGCTATGACCGACCAACTAAATATTGGGACTCTTCTGCTATGACCCGACTACTAAATACGCTCCTGATTATTATAGATAGGACCAATTAACGCACTAATTTAAATGTGGCACTATATCTTCTTCTGAATTTTCTCACCGCCAGGGCCGTAAGACCCGGCCCCTCCAGCTACTATGATCCAACTAATTAAACACGCTACAGTGACCTGACTAACTAATGCACTATATAATGACAGGACCAACTAAATAATGGGACCACGACTAACAAAATATGCTCATGGAGATTATAGACAGGACCAACTAACACACTAATTTAAATGTGGACACTACATCTGCCTTTAAAGTTTTTCGGGTCCCCTCCGGTTATCATGATCCAACTAATTAAACACGCTACAGTGACCCGACTAACTAGCACTTTATCATATATGACCAACGAAATATTTGTATTCTTCACTAACTAAATATGCTCTCGATTATTACAGACCGACCGACCAACTAAAACACTAATTTAAATGTTGGCACTACGTTTGCCTTTAAATTTTCTCGACCGCCGGGGCCGTAGGACCCGGCCCCTCCGGCTACTATGATCCATCTAATTAAACACACTATAGTGACCCGACTAACAAACACACTATAATATGACACGACCAACAAATTTGTATTGTGCTACTATGACCCGACTAACTAAATATGCTCTCGATTATTATATACAGAACCAACTAAAACACTAATTTAAATGTGGGCACTACGTTTGCCTTTAAATTTTCTCGACCGCCGGGGCCGTAGGACCCGGCCCCTCCGCTACTATGATCCAGCTAATTAAACACACTATAGTGACCCGACTAACAAACACAATATAATATGAAACGACCAACAAATTTGTATTGTGCTACTATGATCCGACTAACTAAATATGCTCTCGATTATTATATACAGAACCAACTAACACACTAATTTAAATGTGGGCACTACACCGGTCTTTAAATTTTCTCGACCGCCGGGGCCGTAGGACCCGACCCCTCCGACTAATATGATCCAACTAATTAAACACGATACCGTGACCCGACTAACTAGCAACACTAACTGGCACGGTATAATATGACATGACCAACTAAATATTAGGACCGTTAAGCTATGACCCGACTAACTAAATATACTCCCGACTATTATAGATAGGACCAACTAACGCACTAAATTAAATGTGGCACTATATCTTCTTTTAAATTTTCTCCTTTAGTCGGCCGTAGGATCCGGCCCCTATTGCTACTATGATCCAACTAATTAAACGCGCTACAATGACTAGACTACCTAACACACTATAATATGACACGATAACAAAATATTTGTATTGTGCTACTATGACCCGACTATCTAAATATGCTCTCGATTATTATAAACAGTACCAACCAACACTAATTTAAATGTGGGCACTACATCTGCCTTTAAATTTTCTAGACCGCCGGGGCCATAGGACCTGGTCCCTCTGGCTAATATGATCCAACTAATTAAACACGCTACAGTGACCCGACTAACTAACACACTATAATATGACACGACCAACGAAATATTTGTATTGTTCTACTATGACCCGACTAACTAAATATGCTCTCAATTATTATATACGGGACCAACTAACACGCTAATTTAAATGCGGGCACTACATCTGCCTTTAAATTTTCTCGACTGCCGGGTCCGTAGGACCCGGCCCCTCCAACTAATATGATACAACTAATTAAACACGATACTTTGACCCGACTAACTAGGACAGTATAATATTATATGACCAACTAAATATTGGGACCTTCCTTTCGTGATCCGACTAACTGGCACGGTATAATATGACATGACTAGCTAAATATTAGGACCGTTCAGCTATGACCCGACTAACTAAATATGCTCCCGACTATTATAGATAGGACCAACTAATGCACTAATTTAAATGTCGCACTACATCTTATTTTAAATTTTCTCCACCGCCGGGGCCGTAGGACCCGGCCCCTCCCGCTACTATGATACAACTAATTAATCACGCTACAGTGACCCGACTAACTATTACACTATATTATGACACGACCAACTAAATATTGGGATCGTTCTGCAATGACACAACTAACACAATATGCTCCTGGCTATTATAGACAGGACCAACTGACACACTAATTTAAATGTGGGCACTATATCTGCCTTTAAATTTTCTCGACCGCCGGGGACGTAGGACTCGGCCCCTCCGGCTACTATGATCCAACTAATTAAATACGCTACTGTGACCCGACTAACTAACACGCTATAATATGGTACAACAACCTTAATATGTCGGCACTATATCTATTTTTTCAATTTTCTCGACCGCCGGGGCCGTAGGCCCCGGCTTCCCGGCTACTATGATCAAACTAATTAAACACGTTACTGTGACCCGACTAACTAACACACTACAATATGACACGACCAACTAAATATTGGGACCGTTCTGTTATGACTCGACTAACTAAATATGCTCCCGACTATTATAGATAGGACCAACTAACACACTATAATATGATCCAACTAATTAAACAAGCTACCGTGACCCGACTAACTAACACAATATAATATGATACGACCAACTAAATATGTGGGCACTAAATATGATCAAACTAATTAAACACGCTACTGTGACCTGACTAACTAACACACTATAATATGGTACAACCAACTAAATATGTTGGCACTATATCTGCTTTTAAATTTTCTCCACCGTCACGGACGTAGGTCCCGACTTTCCGGCTAATATGATCAAACTAATTAAACACGCCCGACTAACTAACACACTACAATATGACACGACCAACTAAATATTGGGACCGTTCTGTTATGATTCGACTAACTAAATATGCTCCCGACTATTATAGATAGGACCTAATGACACACTATAATATGATCCAACTAATTAAACACGCTACTGTGACTCGACTAACTAACACAATATAATATGATAAGACCAACTAAATATGTGGGCACTATATCTGCTTTTAAATTTCTCCACCGCCGGGGCCGTAGGCCCCGGCTTCTCGACTAATATGACCAAACTAATTAAACACGCTACTGTGACCCGACTAACTAACACACTATAATATGGTACAACAACCTTAATATGTTGGCACTATATCTATTTTTCAATTTTCTCGACCGCCGGGGCCGTAGGCCCCGGCTTCCCGGCTACTATGATCAAACTAATTAAACACGCTACTGTGACCCGACTAACTAACACACTGCAATATAACACGACCAACTAAATATTGGGACCGTTCTGTTATGACTCGACTAACTAAATATGCTCCCGACAATTATAGATAAGACCAACTAACACACTATAATATGATCCAACTAATTAAACACGCTACTGTGACCCGACTAACTAACACAAATTAATATGATATGACCAACTAAATATGTGGGCACTATATCTGCTTTTAAATTTCTCCACCGGCCCCGGCTTCCCGACTATTATGATCAAACTAATTAAACACGCTACTGTGACCCGACTAACTAACACACTATAATATGGTACAACCAACTTAATATGTTGGCACTATATCTACTTTTCAATTTTCTCGACCGCCGGGGCCGTAGGCCCCGGCTTCCCGGCTACTATGATCAAACTAATTAAACACGCTACTGTGACCCGACTAACTAACACACTATAATATGATACGACCAACTAAATATGTGGGCACTATATCTGCATTTAAATTTTCTCGACCGCCGGGGCCATAGGCCCCGACTTCCCGGCTACTATGATCAAACTAATTAAACATGCTACTATGACCCGACTAACTAACACACTATAATATGATACGACCAACTAAATATGTTGGCACTATATTTGCTTTTAAATTTTCTCCACCGCCGTGGCAATAGGCCTCGACTTCCCGGCTATTATGATCAAACTAATTAAACATGCTGCTGTGACCTGACTTACTAATACACTATAATATGATACAACCAACTAAATATGTTTGCACTATATCTGCTTTTAAATTTTCTCCACCGTCGGGGACGTAGGCCCCGACTTTCCGGCTACTATGATCAAAGTAATTAAACACGCTACTGTGACCCGACTAACTAACACACTACAATATGACACAACCAACTAAATATTGAGACCGTTCTGTTATGACTCGACTTACTAAATATGCTCCCGACTATTATAGATAGGACCAACTGACACACTATAATATGATCCAACTAATTGTACACGCTACTGTTACCCGACTAACTAACACCCTATAATATGACACAACCAACTAAATCTCGGGAACGTTCTGCTATGACCACAGACTTAAATTGCATGGGAAGATACTGATCGACCAACTAAATAACTGAACAATGAACAAAACTTAAGTATGTCTCCATATTAGATTTGAAAAAATAACGCATTATAATATGATACGACCAACTAAATATTTGAAACCGTTCTGCTATGACCCGACCAACTAAATATGCTCCTGACTATTATAGATAGGACTAACACACTAATTTTAATCTAGGTACTACACCTTCCTTTAAATTTCTCCACCGCCGGGACCGTAGGTCCCGGCTCCCTATCCGACTACTAGGGTTAAAGTAATTATAAACGCAATTGTGACCCGACTAACTAACGCACTATAATATGATACGACCAACTAAATATTTGGGACCGTTCTGCTGTGACCCTATGCTCCCGACTATTATAGATAGGACTAACTAACACACTAATTTTAATGTTGGCACTACACCTGCCTTTAAATTTACTCCACCGCCGGGACCGTAGGTCCAGGCTCCCTATACGGCTATTAGGGTCCAACTAATTAACGCACTATAATATGATACGACCAACTGAATATTTGGGCACTACACCCGCCTTTAAATTTTCTCCACCGCCTTTAGTACTGTCCAACTAAATGACACGACCAACTAAATATTGGGACCGACTAATTAAATATGCTCCAGACTAACTAAATATTCTCTCGACTATTATAGACAAGACCAACTAACACACTAATTTTAATATGCGCACTACATCTGCCTTTAAATTTTCTCCACCGCCGGGGCCGTGGCCCCGGCCCCTTCCGAGTACTATGATCCAACAAATTAAATACGCTACTGTGACCCGACTAATTAACACACTATAATATTACACAACCAATTAAATATTGGGGTCGTTCTTGATAGGTGTAGAATACACCGTATTTACTATCTAGTAGTTACGCTTTCTTTGCTATTTTTCTTGTGAATTATGTACTTTACGTGTGTTTTTGTGTTATTAGTACTCTGGAGTCGCACGGAGGAAAAGAAGGAGAAAGTACCCAATTTGAGCCAAAGGGCGAAATTGTCATCTCACTGGCAAGTGATATATATGGAGCTGACCCAAGGTTAAGGGACAAATTTCTTTTGGAGAAGTATTAAATGAAAGCCACCACATTTTATGGGGCGTCCATTGGGGTACCCCTTATCTAAAGCAGAGGGGTGTCAATATCCAAACATATCATTACAACCCTAATCGATTCTCTTCTTCTCATTTCATTTCATTCAATGTTTCACCTGAAACTGAGAAGAGAAAAATTGGCTGCTGTTGAAGGAAATCGAGATCGAGAAAGTAATGTTGAAACCGATGATTGTGAAGCTCGGGAGAAGATGAATTAGAGAGTCGGGGAGGCTTTGTCTTTGAAGTGCTGCTGATGTATATTCAGATCGAGATGGGTTCGGAAGTCGGGTTGTGGCTCAGAGTTGGCGAGGATGATGTTAACATCGAACTTCAGAAACAGAGATGCAAATTGAAATTCCAGATGGGTTTTGAGCAAAATCGCAGAGTGAGTTATGAAATTACAGGCTCGATTGAGAAGATTGGAGGAAGTTGATGCTGATTCTAATTGGTTTTGGTGATGGAACAAATGGGTTTGTGGTTAGAATCGAGAAGAGAGAAGAGGCGAGAAATTGTGAGATTTAGGGTTATGTTGATACTCGGTGGAGATGGCGGGATGGACGCCGTTGGTGACTTGGGATTGTTAATGAAGTTTGAGCTCGGGCTGTGATGATTTGAAATGTGGTTGTCGAGATGAAGTTCTAATAGAAGGAAATTGAGAGATGGGTTTTGTTCTGAGAATTACAGGGTGTTGCTAAGATGGTGTCGGTTGTATGACAAGTGTGGAGGAGGAGGTGGAAGTGCGGGGTTGGAGCTTAGGATGTTGGTGTTGTGGGTTTCATGTGAAGGAGTTACAGAGAAGTGCAATTGAGAAGAATAGGAAGATAGAGATGGACTGTGAAATTGAAGCCTGAGTATGAATGGTGCCTCAGTGGTGGTTATGATGATGGAAATGTATCCTGGGAAGTGGTTTGGCAGCTGTATATGAGTGTTGAAAAGATGAAATAGCATTGGGGTTTCAATGGCAATTCAGTCAAGGGTGGAGATGCAGAAATTCACAGAAGGAATGGGTATGTGCTCTGTGCTTGAGTTGTGTGCTGCTGCAAGACAACAAATGAAGCAGCTCAGGCTGTCTAGATGGGAAATGATGCTGGTCATTATAGTTGAGTTAAAATTGCAGAATGAAGCAGCCATGGTTATCGTGGGTTGTCGCGGTCGTGGTGATGCTGAGATGATGCTGCCTGAAGCTGTTGCCAAGGCTCAATTGTTTGAAGTGCAGTGATGTTACAGGTGATTGTGGCTGGTGGTGCATTGAGCCAAGAAGTGGTTAGCAGGTAGCTTTGGGTCTGAGATGTATTATGAGATGATGGCTTTGGTGTTTAGAATGGTGAACTGTGATTGCAGGTGGCAGCCGAAGATGAATTCTGGTTGTTAAGACATGACTGGTTGAGTTAGGAAAATGTCCTGATAACCCTATGTGAGCTTGTATGAAGGACAGGGAAGATGCAGCTGATCATAACAATGGTGGCAGTGGGAGTGCAACTCAGACATTGATGCTGTCACTGAATGGCAGTGAAGATTGTTGCAGCTGAACACAAGTGTGTTGGTGGTGCTGGGATGGACTTGGTAAGGGTATTACATGAGCTGCAGACTGGTGGCAGAGATGAATGATGGGTCTGCAAGATGGAATGAAGTTGCAAGGTACGACTCTCGTGGCTGGGACTTGCGATTGGTGGGGAGTGATGAAGGTGTAGCAACATAGCCATCTAGGCCGTAACAAAAGTTGCGAAACATGAAAGCACGACCATCTGGGTTGTGCTGAACCGCACAACCGCAACAAATTGGCTGGGCAAGTAGCCTGGCTAGGCCTAGGACCAGTCAGCCGAGTTAGCTAGCTGACTCGGTTCTGACTCAGTGTTTGACCCAATTGACTCAGCTGATCCAGTTCTGACCCGATCCAACTCAGTTCTGACCCGATCCGACTCAGAGTTGACCCGTCCGAATCGACCCGTTGACCGGTGACCGGGCGGACTTTGCCGGTCACCGGAGCTGTTTCTCGGCGACTTTCCGACCGATTTCCGGCCACAATCCCAGACTTCCGGCGACCGTTTTCGGGGCGTATTTTCTACACGGGTTTCTCCTTCTTGTGGGCTTGGTGAATTTCCAACTAATGGACTTGAAGACAAAACCTAATTTTGGAAGGAGTATCCTTTATGGAAATTGAGAAACATATAAAAGAGAGGACTTCTATCTTTTTGATTATTATTTTTGCCTCTACTTGTATTCTAGGGTTTACACCATGAAGTCTTTTCTCTTTCTTCTTGTTATGAACTCCATGAATATGAACTAAGTTTTTATTATTGGTTGAAGATGTAATTGGATTTTGCAACCAAGTTATGATTTTTTATGAATTAGTTTTCTCTCAATATTATCGTGTGATTTTCTACGGGTTATAATAATTGCATGATTGAAGTATTGCAATATGATTGAATGTTTGTTTAGTCGAGTCTAGAATTGATTGAACTCACATCCATATCTATAGCTATTTTAGGGTTTTCATCGAGCGATAACCTTGAATACGAGTAGCATGATATGATTCTAGGTTGTAGTGATACATCCTCGTAATCATATGTAGAAGTTGACCGTTGTTCGAATTGTTTGCGCAATGTATTACAATTGCATTGATTGGCCTATTTCTGAAACTTAATGCTCCTAGGAATTGAACTTGATTAGCGCAAGGCGTTAGGTTATTCTTTAGGTAGATTTCACATACGCAGCCCTAATGTGTGTGTTGATAACTTTGGAAATTACGGAGTATTCTTGCAATAAGGTATTCTATGGCTTTTGGTGATAACGAGATTAAATACGAATTCTATTCATACATTCATAAACTTGTTTGCAATTGAAGATGAAACCTTTATCCAATATCTCACATCCTTGATTTGCGACTTTATTTGCTTTTTGTTTATTTTTATTTACACAATCAGAAATTCTTCCGGGTGTTTTATATAGGAAACCATAACAATTTGACAACCTAGACATCTCTGTGGGATCGATCCTTTCTTGCCCTTGCTATATTTACATTTTGAGTAGTAAGAAAGTGGAATTTATTTTTGACGCTTACGACAGCGGTCAAAATTTTGGCGCCGCTGCCGGGGAGGCAACGGTTGTCACTTGTTTGGTTTCTTATTTTTGTTTTGTTTTTGTTTTTGTTTTTAGTCTTATTTTTGTTTTTCTTATTTTCTGGTTTTTAACCTTGGTTTGAGAATTGTATTTCAGGTACCGATTATGGACGGAGCATATTGGAGCAATCAATACGGCTTTCAACCTCAACAACATGAAAACTATCACCCTTATGGGGAATACAATCAAAACCAATCCTTTGGTTATGGTCAATATTCCACGTACCCTTTTAGTTGTTCTCATACATTCCAACCTTCTTACGGTGGGTATGTAAGTGAGCAACCACAAGGAGGGGAGACTAGTTGTACTCCTATTAATTTTTCCTCTAGTTTGGTAGATGAAATGCAACAATTTATGGCCAGCATGGAGTCAATTTGTGGACAACCAAGCGTGGAACCATTTTCGTCGACCGAGTGTGCTCATAGTATGTTTGGCCCAATTTCTGATCGTAGTTATGATCATTCATCCATTCAAAGGGAATATAATTGGCCTAGCAATACTGAAGTAAGTAATTCTACTTTTTCTTTGTCGAATGAGCTTTACAAACAAATGGAACACTATATTCAGAATTTGGATGGAACACTCCAAGAGCTTCAAAAAGGTGTTTCCACTTTAAGACAAGGCATTGATGAGTACAAGGAGGAAATGAATAATTATGTTGAAAAAGGCGAACCTTTGGGGACTTTTGTTGATATTTGTGTAGTTAACTCAACTCTTGATCGTAATAATGATCATTCACCTATTCAAAAGGATGAGTTCGAGATTAGCAACACTAAATTCAGCGAGGACCAATGTTATGATGACTATGATAGTGATGATGATTATTATGAAAATACATCGTTTGAACCAACTCATGGTGACATCCCCGAGGAGTGTACAATGAAGTCTTTTTGGGATCAAGATGAAGACGAAGAGGACTATGTCGACACTTGTGTAGATTACTCAAGCATTGATCTTAATAATGATCAAGAGCCTATTCAAAGGGTGGAGCTTGAGGATGATGCATTTTCGAGTGTTCTAAAAAAGTTTCTTATGATAAAATTTGGATCCACAAAAGAGTATGTGCCTTACAATAAAAAGGAGGAATATGTTGAGAATGAGACCGTTATGACCAATATTGTGGAAGACCCAATTGAACTTGTGCATGATTGTAATGATGATGTTTATGTCGATACTTTGGTTAAGGCAGAAACGGACGAAGAATGGTTGCAAGGTTTGATAGAGGACCATGATATACAAGAGGTGAATAATTCACTTGAGTTTTTCAAGGATGAAGAGGATTCCGTGATACAAGAGATTGTGCAAGGTTTATCTAACCCTTTGCCTATTGTTTCTTCTCCTTTACCTCTTATTGGTTTGAATGTATGTGCTTCGAGAATATTGTTGAATGACTTTGTTTCTCGTTTTCCGCCATTAGAGATACTTGATTCTCATACTATGCAGGTTATGGAACAAGAAACCGTGGAAGTACCCGACTTCTATATTCTTTATACACTTCCAAGTGTGGACAAGAATAAGTGTGGGGGAAGCTTTTATCGGTTCATAGCTTCACTTTTGCTTTATGTTACTAATATTTGTGTGAAGCTAGTGTTTGCAAAACAGGTTCTATGGACGGATCCCCAACTTTTCAGATTATTGGTGTATGGGGAATGAATCTTACAAGAAGCTAAGTCGGGCCGTCGACTTTAAAACAAGCGCTAAGTGGGAGGCAACCCACCGGTTTTGTATCTCTTATCCTTTTGCATTTTATTTTTGTTTCGTTTATTTATTTTTTACTGTTTTCATATCATATTTGCATCCCCATGTTTAATTTCATTGAGTCCGTAATCTATCTTAGAAGAAAATTATGACGAATACCTTTTTCGTCAGAAAATTTCAGACTGCGCGTAGTTCAGTCCAGAGACCATAACTGTCAGACCGTTTATCAAAACACTGTGAAATTTTGACACTGTGTAGAAAACACGTAGGTGAACAACTTTTGTGAAATGGAGTTTTTCCAAATTCCTTACCAATTTGCACAGTTTTTGCGTTTTATCTGCTGTTACGTCAGAATTCAGAACTTTCGGTTTTACACATTGAGGACAATGTGAAGTTTAAGTGTGGGGGAGCATTTATATGTTTGTATAGTTTTTTTTAGTGTGTTTTAAAAAAAAAAAAAAAAAAAATCAGAAAAATAGAAAACCAATAAAAAAATTATGCTTTTTGAACTCCGAAATCTAGAAACTTGTGCCTTTAGGATGACACCATTAGTGGATGGAACCATTTTGAATGCAGGAGTTGAGGAACCAATTAACTAAAAGGGACGAACATAGCTCATGAATCACAAATTAACATGATAGTTGTTACCATATCTCGGAATACCACCATATCACCATATCACATTCTATTTTTATTTTTCCATATTTATCTATTGTTCTCTAAGTGCTTTGGTGGGTCACTAAACATCGACGTGTTATTACTGCTAGGATGAAATAGAGTGATTGAGTTACTAGAAAAAGAGAAAAAAATTGAAAAAAAAAAAAAAAAAAATGAAAAAAAAATATATGAAAAGAAAAAAAAAGGACCGATCAATTAGACCAAAACAGAATAAAAAGACACTTGGGAATAGCAGTATGTGTGAAACGTAGTCCCCTGTCTCCGTCGCCTAAACAAGCGTGGAATGCGGGATCCAAGGCAACTATCATGTACTTGCCGACAAGGAAGCATGCGCTTGGATCCAAAAGATCTAATCATGCCGTCTAAAAAAAAAAAAAAAAAAAGAGAAATTGGATCCAGTTTGATCCAATCATATAAAAAAAAGAAATTATTATTGTGTTGAATAAAGTCACTCTTGGTTCCCTTGTATATGCCAATTGATTTGATGTAGCATTCAGCACCAAGTAGCTCAATCCGATAGGATTAGGTTCATCTTAGCAGTGACCTTCGACAGATATGGGAAACATCGAACACTTGTGAATATTCGCCAACATCTACATCTATATCCATCTTCTTAATCTTTTCATTGTGATTGTGGTTTGTTAGTTTCCGAGTATTGTGGCTTGTTCAACTATCTAATTAGAGTTTATTTACTAATATATGAATTGAATTTGCAAGGTACCTCCTCCTGTAGTCAATTTGGATTCATTCATTGATTTGTCACAAATAGACGGAGTTGGAAAAATAGGTTTTGTGGGTAAATCTCTAGTAAAACCTCACGAGACTATAACTCGTCCACTAGGGACACTTAGGGGTTTAAAGGCTTGTTATTTATGCTAAAAGTGACCGTAGCCTCGACGACACGGAGTTGTTGAATTTTATTGTTTTGTTTGATTTGCTCGAGGACTAGCAAAGTCTAAGTGTGGGGAATCTGATAGGTGTAGAATACACCGTATTTACTATCTAGTAGTTACGCTTTCTTTGCTATTTTTCTTGTGAATTATGTACTTTACGTGTGTTTTTGTGTTATTAGTACTCTGGAGTCGCACGGAGGAAAAGAAGGAGAAAGTACCCAATTTGAGCCAAAGGGCGAAATTGTCATCTCACTGGCAAGTGATATATATGGAGCTGACCCAAGGTTAAGGGACAAATTTCTTTTGGAGAAGTATTAAATGAAAGCCACCACATTTTATGGGGCGTCCATTGGGGTACCCCTTATCTAAAGCAGAGGGGTGTCAATATCCAAACATATCATTACAACCCTAATCGATTCTCTTCTTCTCATTTCATTTCATTCAATGTTTCACCTGAAACTGAGAAGAGAAAAATTGGCTGATGTTGAAGGAAATCGAGATCGAGAAAGTAATGTTGAAACCGATGATTGACGAAGCTCAGGGAGAAGATGAATTAGAGAGTCAGGGGAGGCTTTGTGCTGTGAAGTGCTGCTGATGTATATTCAGATCGAGATGGGTTCGGAAGTCGGGTTGTGGCTCAGAGTTGGCGAGGATGATGTTAACATCGAACTTCAGAAACAGAGATGCAAATTGAAATTCCAGATGGGTTTTGAGCAAAATCGCAGAGTGAGTTATGAAATTACATGCTCGATTGAGAAGATTGGAGGAAGTTGATGCTGATTATAATTGGTTTTGGTGATGGAACAAATGGGTTTGTGGTTAGAATCGAGAAGAGAGAAGAGGCAGAAATTGTGAGATTTAGGGTTATGTTGATACTCAGGTGGAGATGGCAGGATGGACGCTGTTGGCTGACTTGGGATTGTTAATGAAGTTTGAGCTCTGGGCTGTGATGATTTGAAATGTGGTTGTCGAGATGAAGTTCTAATAGAAGGAAATTGAGAGATGGGTTTTGTTCTGAGAATTACAGGGTGTTGCTAAGATGGTGTCGGTTGTATGACAGTGTGGAGGTACAGGGAAGTGCAGGTTGGAGCTTGTGACTGTTGGTGTTGTGGGTTTCATGTGAAGGAGTTACAGAGAAGTGCAATTGAGAAGAATAGGAAGATAGAGATGGACTGTGAAATTGAAGCCTGAGTATGAATGGTGCCTCAGTGGTGGTTCTGATGATGGAAATGTATCCTGGGAAGTGGTTTGGCAGTTGTATATGTGTGTTGAAAAGATGAAATAGCATTGGGGTTTCAATGGCAATTCAGTCAAGGGTGGAGATGCAGAAATTCACAGAAGGAATGGGTATGTGCTCTGTGCTTGAGTTGTGTGCTGCTGCAAGACAACAAATGAAGCAGCTCAGGCTGTCTAGATGGGAAATGATGCTGGTCATTATAGTTGAGTTAAAATTGCAGAATGAAGCAGCCATGGTTATCGTGGGTTGTCGCGGTCGTGGTGATGCTGAGATGATGCTGCTCTGAAGCTGTTGCCAAGGCTCAATTGTTTGAAGTGCAGTGATGTTACAGGTGATTGTGGCTGGTGGTGCATTGAGCCAAGAAGTGGTTAGCAGGTAGCTTTGGGTCTGAGATGTATTCTGAGATGATGGCTTTGGTGTTTAGAATGGTGAACTGTGATTGCAGGTGGCAGCCGAAGATGAATTCTGGTTGTTAAGACATGACTGGTTGAGTTAGGAAAATGTCCTGATAACCCTGTGTGAGCTTGTATGAAGGACAGGGAAGATGCAGCTGATCATAACAATGGTGGCAGTGGGAGTGCAACTCAGACATTGATGCTGTCACTGAATGGCAGTGAAGATTGTTGCAGCTGAACACAAGTGTGTTGGTGGTGCTGGGATGGACTTGGTAAGGGTATTACATGAGCTGCAGACTGGTGGCAGAGATGAATGATGGGTCTGCAAGATGGAATGAAGTTGCAAGGTACGACTCTCATGGCTGGGACTTGCAGTTGCAGGGGGAGTGACAGAAGGTGTAGCAACATAGCCATCTAGGCCGTAACAAAAGTTGCAGAAACAGGAAAGCACAGCCATCTGGGCTGTGCACAGAAACTGCACAACTGCAACAAATTGGCCTGGGCAAGTAGCCTGGCTAGGCCTAGGACCAGTCAGCCGAGTTAGCTAGCTGACTCGGTTCTGACTCAGTGTTTGACCCAATTGACTCAGCTGATCCAGTTCTGACCCGATCCAACTCGTTTCGACCCGATCCGACTCGAGTTGACCCGTCCGAATCGACCCGTTGACCGGTGGCCAGGCGGACTTTGCAGTCACGGAGCTGTTTCTCGGCGACTTTCCTGCCGATTTCCGGCCACAATCCCGGACTTCCATGGCCGTTTTGGGCGTATTTTCTACACGGGTTTCTCCTTCTTGTGGGCTTGGTGAATTTCCAACTAATGGACTTGAAGACAAAACCTAATTTTGGAAGGAGTATCCTTTATGGAAATTGAGAAACATATAAAAGAGAGGACTTCTATCTTTTTGATTATTATTTTTGCCTCTACTTGTGTTCTAGGGTTTACACCATGAAGTCTTTTCTCTTTCTTCTTGTTATGAACTCCATGAATATGAACTAAGTTTTTATTATTGGTTGAAGATGTAATTGGATTTTGCAACCAAGTTATGATTTTTATGAATTAGTTTTCTCTCAATATTATCGTGTGATTTTCTACGGGTTATAATAATTGCATGATTGAAGTATTGCAATATGATTGAATGTTTGTTTAGTCGAGTCTAGAATTGATTGAACTCACATCCATATCTATAGCTATTTTAGGGTTTTCATCGAGCGATAACCTTGAATACGAGTAGCATGATATGATTCTAGGTTGTAGTGATACATCCTCGTAATCATATGTAGAAGTTGACCGTTGTTCGAATTGTTTGCGCAATGTATTACAATTGCATTGATTGGCCTATTTCTGAAACTTAATGCTCCTAGGAATTGAACTTGATTAGCGCAAGGCGTTAGGTTATTCTTTAGGTAGATTTCACATACGCAGCCCTAATGTGTGTGTTGATAACTTTGGAAATTACGGAGTATTCTTGCAATAAGGTATTCTATGGCTTTTGGTGATAACGAGATTAAATACGAATTCTATTCATACATTCATAAACTTGTTTGCAATTGAAGATGAAACCTTTATCCAATATCTCACATCCTTGATTTGCGTACTTTATTTGCTTTTTGTTTATTTTTATTTACACAATCGTAAATTCTTAGGGTGTTTTATATAGGAAACCATAACAATTTGACAACCTAGACCTCTCTGTGGGATCGATCCTTTCTTGCCCTTGCTATATTTACATTTTGAGTAGTAAGAAAGTGGAATTTATTTTTGACGCTTACGACAGCGGTCAGTTCTGCTATGGCCACAGATCGAACTCGCATATTGATTCTTTAAGTAAATCTCCATATTCAATTTTTCTACTAAGAATATATAAATCGTAAATCGACGAGAGGTTGAGCGCCGGCCGCAGGCCGGCGTGATACCTAGTCTATATTATAAAAAGAAGTGGTGCTTGTGTAGACTGATAAATCCGACCATTGATTTCGTCATCTGACGGCGGGGATCGAGAGTTGGGCGAGGGATATTTTCGAGCGTCGGATCCACCATGTTTCCAGATTTTACCAAATCTATTCGGAGTACGACTTCTCCTAAAAAATTCATGTCTACCAACGAAAAAACTTTATGGTTGCCTTAGAAAAAATTGTTTCCTTATGAGTCGGATTCCTAATCTCTCACTGTTTCCTAATGGCAAAGTTGAGCATATATATATAAATTGATCCGTGGAGTCTCTTTTTAAATCAGAGCAGATGCCAACATCTATAGACGTTTCTCTCATCACCATCTTCTTCTCAACACATGCACATGGGAACCATGATCACTAAATTCCCACAATACCTCCAAAGCACAGCCTTCCTCTTTTTACACTCTTTCGTGTTCGGTCTTTTAGGTTGTGGTAATGAAAAGATTAAACAAACAGTCAGCGTAGGGTCTTCGTGGTTCCTTTAAACATCTGTTTAACAAAACAAATTGGAGAATCTGTGACATTCAATTTGTCACAATAAAAACAAGTTTTGGAATTGGTAAACATCAGAGGATTTGGTAAAGAAGAAGGTTGGGTTTTTATTGCCTTTGTTTCTAGCGGCCAATACAATGATCTTGCTCTAGCCATGAGTCCGGTGTTCTCAAAGGCGAATGGAAAAAGGAATTAATGGCTCAAAACCGTGGAGATTTGGGAAATATGTCAGCCAAGTATTTGATCCGAAGGACAAGGGAAGTTGTTATTATTGGACGTTAAATTGGTGGTGAAATATGGTGTTGATGGGTGTTTGTAGGCCGGGAAGAAGAAGAGTTTGCGGGGAAGGAGATATCAACAAAGCAATGTCGTATCTCGATCAATGTGAGAATACACGGCATGTGTAATTGAAAGAATTCCTAAACCACTGTTAACCAAGTTTGCTGGCGTAAAAGTACTTTCCTGTTGTCTCTTACACGGCTTATCATCCCAAGAAAACACAAAGATCACTACATATATCTATGGATAGACAAGTAGAGTACCATATCAAGTGTTCAAATAGGTCACTTGCTCCTGACATGTGTAAACAAAACGCACAACTTCACAAACTATCTTTTTATTTATTTATTATTTTGGACGTTCGGGATTGATGTCATGATAAGAATAGATGACTTTAAAGTAATAATAAGGTCTGTTATAAAAAGAAGTGATGTCTCATCTTGGGTAATAGACGACCCTTGATTTTGGCAATCCGACGTACCGGGAAAGATAGTTAGCGAGATTTCTATCCATCCGTCCGTTTTAGACATATAATTTTGAGAGATATTTACGTCCGTCGGTTCGTGAGATGATCTTCTCTTAATATTTTGTTTTATACGGCAGTGATTATGCCGGGCCCGTGCAAAACGAGAATCAACATTTCCTTATGTGACTCGAATCAACGTTTCCTAATGCGCGTCGGTTTCTAAAAAGTTTTCATGCACTAACCATAAATATCCAAAAAAAAAAAAAAAAATAATTTGAAGACTCTATAGATTTTACCTAATAACGACTAATTTTAATGCGGATATCATATTTGCCTTTAAATTTTCTACGGCCCCGGCCCCATCCGGCTACTATGATCCGCCTAATTGAACATGCTATTGTAACCCGACTAACTAACACGGTATAATATGACACGACCAGTTAAATATCAGGACCGTTTTGGTATCACCGGACTAACTAATATACTCCCGACTATTATAGATGGACTAAAATATGGGAAGACGCTGGCCGACCGACCAAACAATAACGGAGAACTCTAAAGGTTGAGCCTACGTAGGCGGGGTGATACCTAGTATATATATATAATCTATCATTCTCTCCTACTTTTTCACTTTTCTAATATATTTTTATATCTATAGGGTCCCACTTAATATATAATACTAAACTTTTTATAAATACCCCACCACACAAATACAAATATATATCTTATTTATTAGGGTCCCACTCAACACAATTAATTATATACTTTTAATCAAATTTGCCATGTCTATCATAGTGGGCAAACTTATTTGGCATGTCAAACTGCATTTTTTTAGCATGTGCATAGGAATAGGCCTAAATGTTTTGACACTTCACCGTCTTGACATGGTTTGAGGGGCTAAAAATCAAGATTTCTAGTTTGGGGGCACAGTGAAACTGACTTTGTGGACGAGTCCCGCAGTCAAGATACCCCCAACTGAAAGTCAACCATAAGCAGCACTAAAATGAACTTTATTCAAGAGTGATGAGTTTCATGGCACCACCACCATGTTCCCCTTGCCACATCGTTTTTAGTGGCGTACTTGTACATGCAAATATTCCTCGAAGTGTGAAAAGAAACTCTCAACAACTGTTGGAAGAAGAATTTTGGGAAGTATTAAAAATGGAATTATAAGGAAAGAAAGACAGCTTTCTGACAGAACATAAACAACCCATTTGTTACATACATAAATCCAAAACAGAAGAACCTTTCATTGTTCTTCACTTTTTTCTCTCAAAATCAAACATCCATATTTTTCCTTGATTACTCGATAAGGAGATTGAATTATCTTTGAGAATTCATGGGTTTGTCTTAAAAATTGTTATAAGATCTGTGTGAATTTTGTTTTTCAAAGATTGACATTTTCTTTAGATTCTAAAAATGGCAACAGAGACTGAAACTGCTCAGCTACCTACTTCAATGATCACATCTGATAGCAGAGGAAAACATCGAGTTGTTGCTGAATTGAAACGCCTGGAGCAAGAAACTAGATTCTTAGAGGTCAGTGAGTTCTTCCCTAATTCCCTATCTATTTTGTTTTCTTTTCTTTTATTAAATTGTTAGGGTTATAATTTACTAGATTCTTTGGGTAGAAAAATCAAGAATGGGGTTCTATTTATGTGAGGCTGAGAGAATTTGATTGTCCTCTTTTGGGTAGTTTTTTGTATAGAGAATCAAGAATGGAGTTCAAGTGGTCCATTGGTGGGTTCCTAATTGTGTAATTGAGAACAGTTTCTGTAGATAATTGATGGGTAAGAGTACCCTCATATTAGCTCACAAGTATGAATTGCTTAAACTGAGTCTTTACGACATTTAATCGGCAATAGGAATTAGGTGCGGATGAGTTTTGAGATCAGGTCGTGTATCAACAACACCATATGACTTCACCACTCTCTGTGAAAGAGGTATTTGCTTAATTATATGGCTGGTTGTTGTTGTTGGCTTATCAGTGGTGAACATGTCTTAGCACTCACTAGTTCATTTTGAATGAAAGGAGTCTGGTAGAAGCTAAGAACCCAAGTTAGAATAATGTTATCATTTCGTGTTAAATGCCTGTTATGCTTAGGATAATGGATCATTCTGGGTGGTAACCTTCTTTTTGTGAATTTGAATTGTAATTCCAGAAAGAGCTTGAAGAACTCGAAAGAACAAATAAAGTTTCCGACGTATTACCAGAGTAAGTGGCATAATTCAATTAAGGGTGTTCGACAATGGTTATCTGTTTTACTGCATTTGTGATTTTAATGTCATATTGTGTGTTTGATATGAACCAGATTGCTGCGTAACGTAGGAACTAGACCTGATGCACTACTCCCAGTGTATGAATCTTTCGCCCTTCATAGTGTTTTATGCTTAGTATATCATGTCTACATTCTCTGTTTTGCTAATAAAAGGTTTTTTATGTGACAGCACAAAAAGCCCCATAGATCCAACCTGGGATAGGTGGTTTGAAGGGCCTCGGAAGCAACAAGGCTGCATATGCTGTTTTTTCAGATGAATTCATTCTTACATTCTTCTCACAAATTCTTTTACACAGTAAGTTTGTTAGTACCATACGATGAGCCAGTATGATTTCATAGAGTTGGGTCCTTTCATTTGTGAATATAACGTACCGTGCCAGTCTTGTGAACTGACTCACTGCCCTTCTCAAAACTAAACTGTTACATTCTGTCTTGAGGTTATTATTGCAAAGATTAGAAGAAAGAATTATATGATATACTTCTTCCGACTTGGTAACTGTATGTGGAAAACAAGAAACAATCTCGTCTCATAAATGTTCTGAAGAGCCTTTAGATCTGAAGATATGTCATGACTCTCTAGCTTGTTTACCTGCTGTTCTCGGCCGGAAACTCCAACTATACATTATTGGGTGCCTTTTTCACCCATGTAAGTGTACAGAGAAACCCAGGATGCTGGATTGCTCAGATATATTGCTTATCAACTCATTCTTTCTGCTGTTTCGTGAGGGTTATGAATAATAATAAATTGTGGGTTTTGGAGTTCTTTTCATATAGAATTATCACCTGTCTGCCTCTGCTTCCAAACAAGAGGAGCAACCAGCATCCAAACTGCAAAACAACATGATTTGACAATTGATGAGTGCATATTGTCTAGTTGTCTGATTTTTCATTTAGATTATTCTGTTTCTAAGAAAGAACAACAAGCAGTTACGTAGAGTCGTAGTTCACCAAGAAAACCAAAAGTATGGCTGCCATTTTGACTTACTGTAAACACAAGCTGCGAGCCATTCATTCACGATCCTGACCCAAGCACTCGTCCAACCTACATCTATCGTCCACCTGCAAGGAAAAGGAAAAGATTCACTCAGGTGAATGTTTATCACAGCTCGTACACATGCCATGATTCTGGACATTTCTTTCTAGGATGAATGCTTTTCCTGCTTGGGATTAAAATGAAATGCGAATTCAGAAAACTATCCTTTCACTAGTGTGCATAATACAGCTAGGAAGAAAAAACATATGTTTAGTATTCACCGACTGACTGTAGTTTTGATTCTACCTAGATATACTTACTTTTGCATGGTATGATGGGAATTCCATCCAATCAAGAGCATGGAGAAGTACATAGCTCCGACAGAAAACACGAAATGGAAAAATCCATATCCGTACGGAACGTCATTTTCATCTTGCTTCTCATCCTTCCTGAACTGCAGAAGTTGTTGTCATGTGTTTGCAGTATAGAGAAATTTCATTAGTGTGCCAAAATTATTGAATAAGGGACATACCTGAAAGGATTTGGAATCTATCCCGGTTGAGAATGTTGCTATAACCATTGCAATTACTGCAATAATGAAGCTCTGCGAAAAAGGGTCCTTGTTAGACATCAACTAGCACGAACAAAATATTCTTGTTATAAGCGTGCAACTAAGTAAAAGCTTATGAACGAGCCGTAAGAACGTTAAACAGCTTCCTGTGTGAAATAAACACACCCAAATTTGTTTTCAAGAATAACTGAGAAGGAAAACTTAGAAGTAGCAAAAGGTCGTCCGTTTTTTTTTTTTAAATAGCAGTCTAAAACATTACAATGATGGATAGCCAGTCTGCCTTTGCTGCAACTTCTGCCTTTCTGTTGCACCTATCTGTCGCTGGTTCACTGCAAACAAAAGGATAAGAATGTTTGAGTAATACGAACGTGGAAGCTGCCTTTATTGGAGTTGGAGGAATCAACTCAGATTTTAACCATAGTTTGCAGTGAGCCTTGGAAATAATAGGAGGGATCTGAGTAGTTAAGCCGCTTTTCACCATCTTATAAATATCCAGACTACTAGTGCAAGATTTTACCTTCTGATGGCGCACCAACAGATGAATACCACATAAAGACCCATCAATCCTGGAGTCAAGAATCCACCATTAATCTGTTCAAAAGAAAAGAATATCAATTGTCAACATCCTTGAAACTAAAAAGGGTAATGCAAGCACCAATGCACCATAATTGCGCAGCTCCCTGTGATTGGCACCTACGTACGAGATGTAGGAGCCTATCAAGAAGAGCAACATTATTATGTTTCACCCTTTTAATTTTCTATCCATCCTTCTCAATGTATATCAATTGTACTTACTTTTGGATGGACAGAAACACAAGTCATGAGTTGGAGAAGAACCAATGTCCAGGTGATGAAGAAGATGTTGATAAAACAGTCCGGCTGAGGTGCATACCATACATACATCAAAATGATCCCGCACAGACAAGAAATATATGAGGTAAATGAAACCAACGCTACTTGGATTCGGCTGCAGTGCAAATCTTCAAATCGATTAGCTCCATGTATAAGAGTAAAAATTTTGGGTGCTTTTTGCCAAAATTGTTCAAGAAGAAGGACCTTACCATTTCTTTGCATACTTATCTGATAGACAACAATCGTTCAACCATGTAATGAAACTGATTACACTTATCAGCTGAATCAAAAGAAACACCCTGAAAATGAATTAGAAAGAAAATGAATTAGAAACTCAACAATAATAGATGAAGAAGCTATATTAGAAAACAGAACAATATGAACTAAGTAAGAATCTGTAGGTACCCTGCACCGAAATGTGCTATATCCCCTGCAATGTCAAAGGTACATAGAGTTAAAACCCTCAACATGAAAAAGCGGCTAATTGAAGGGAAATTATAAAAAAACTAGAGGTTTGGAAAATGACTAACCATAGAGTTGAATAAGGGTACTTGGGAGAAAGAAAGGGAGAACAAGCAAACCAATGCAGAGGAAGATTTTAGCAGACCACCATCCAGAGTGCCATGAATCTCTTCGAACATGTAGCTTTGATGTTCCAGCAGTTGTTAGAAACATAATGAAATAGAATATCTAGCGCATTTGAGTTAAGACAAGCAAAAGCAGTCTTGTGCTTTTGTTATGGAGACATTGATTGAGGCACTCAGAAATCTAGACAGTAAGTCGGACAAATTAAAAGGATACAAAGCAACCGAGGCTCACCCGTAGCACTCCTTCAGTGCCCAAACAATATTTACCTCCTTTGCATCCTTTGAACCCTACATAACATGCAAATAATGAACTCCAGTGCGAAAGAAATTTAAATGTACACTGTCAAACTCTGTTGCCGCTTACAATCTGCTATAGCCTATATGTAATAAGTTTGCTGATAACATATGAAAAAAATATCCCCCAAAAAAGAAAATAAAAATGAATGAATTGCTTACTTTCCATCTCTGTTAGTGCACCGTGACCATAGTCCCGAACGCCCCAAGCCAATAGGTTGATGATAAGAAATATAAAACCGTAAATGTATCGAGCCATCCATGGATTGGCCCCGATACAGAATTGATTAAACCATGAATTCTCTGTAAACTTGATGCATCTTTCGGTACAACAAACCATATTTCTTCTCTTTTCCCTTTAGTATCTCACAACAGTCATAAATAGGCCAGGGAGAAACAAGAAACCAACAAAATTACATTTCATTCATGAGCATCATCGATCTGCCAAAGAAAACACAACAACATGACCAATTTAAGAAAAGGGTGTGGTAGAAATACATGAATATCTGTATACAATGATTCGGAGCTAGACCCTTCTATTTAGATGAACTTAAATATGTAAGTAAGTTGGGAACATATATATGACTTTGTGCTCAGCTTAATTGAGTTCGATTTACTCAGTGGAAATGATATTCGAGACCACGAAGTTACAGACTTACAGCTGAAAACGCGCAAAATGCGGTTTATCCCACTCCAACATTCATCTTTGTCAGACCCCATGTACATTTTCTTACTTAGTGCCTATCCGACACCATGATCACTAGAGTAATTGGTGTTTCCTCTTTTTTCCTGATGTCTCTGGAGTGCTTTCCTTAGATGCATCCAGTTACTTAGTAGCTAGCTCTCTCTATTCAGCTTTTATTTACAGTAAATCATATGCGCGCGCTTGATAATTACTACAAGTACTAGTAATGAAAGGGTCGATCTTAAATCGAGTACCGGCTTCACGGAGAGTTCAAGACCCTAATTCCACTTTGAAGCCATAATTATCAATTTCGTACCGACAAAATTATGTTTAGTTGACACAAAAAAGAAATGGAAAAATATGCCACACACTATTAAGGGGTTCATTTTTCTGATATCAGCTCAAATGGCAGTTGGATTACGGAGCTAGCTATAATTATCCAAGAAAAAATTACAACGTCAAGAAAAGAATGAAGATACACACAGATCAATACGATCAACCATCGAATTCAGAGAGAAATAAAAAAGAGCGATTGATAAGAAGTATAAACTTACCTGCTATATGAAAGTATAGGTCCTAATCAATATAGCTTCATAGCTCTGGATCTAAGGAATGTAATTAACAAAACTTCGTGTTGAAGTTAGTTTTGTAATTTATTCCCTTGATTTGATCTTTTCTATGTGTTTGTTAATGGAAGAAGAAGAAGATGTGAGAAGAATTGAGAGAACGAGATATTTAGTTTGAGTGTGTTGGTGTATTCCTTTTGGTTTTTTCAGTTCTTCCTTGCTTTATATTTACTTGTTTGATTATGTTTTTTTTTAGTTGCACTTTTTTGTGCTTTTTCAGATTGTTGGTGGTTTTCACGTTTCCTTTTTCCCGCCGTTAGTTAGCTTTCGGTTTCTACACTAATAATGACAAAAACAGAAGGAAGGAAGAGTTTTACAAGCATTTTGCTCAGAAAAGTAAGCATGCTATGAGGGTATAATTATGCATACGAAGACAAGACATAAACTTAACGGAATCCAGCGATCAAACAACTTAAAAAGAGGGTCCCTCGGACACTTCCTCGGCAAAAAGCATAAATTGATTATCAAAATCAACTTTTTTAGACATCGCTTTGGACTAACAAACCTTGGTATTTCTTAGGGTGAAAAACAGAATTAGGGCCTGTTTTTTTTTTTAGGGTTACAATTCTAGTCCAGTTTTTTTTTTTCACTTTACAAAATTAGGGAAAAATGGCTAACAGTGGTTATCCACCTTTTTGGCACCATTAATGTATGGGAAAAAGACTTATAAGCCCTCAAATCATTGAGTTTTATTGGTAACTCAGTGATTCCTTCATACCACCGAATTTTATGTTAACTCGGGTTGTGACTTGTGTTGGCTGACTGGGCTGAGTTGTGTTCGGCTGACTGAGCTGAGTTGCATATGCCTAGGTGTCACATGCCCATTTAATCGCCTAAAATTTTCATGGGACATGACCGGCAATGATTGTGGTTCAGTGAATCAACTTCACCCAAAATCATTCAGCCTTGCATACTTGCATCAAAGTTCGCATTTGCCTTCACTCATAAGGCATTGCACAACGGAAGTCTTTTCTCCTTTCTCTCTAACTCTTCATGCCTCCATAAGCATAAGAGGTTCTGCCATGTACTTAACCAATTCTTACACAACATCAGCAACATAATGAACACAAAGATATACTGCAACAAACCCATTTTATTGCACTAAAGGAATATTACAAAACTCGTCCATCACATGGAACAAAAACAGTCCATTCACCCTCTTGGTGAATGCCTAACACTCTCTACAATCAGTGGTTCTTCTCTCAATTGAACAACACTCATTTACAAGGGTTCTCTGGCTATTTATAATGCCAAGAACCAGGGCCAATCCATATGCAACACAGTTGCACGTCCCATGAACAACCATCTGTCCATGGGTAGTTCCCCTAACCGCCAGCTTTACTTTTTAACTGCTAACTTTAGTGTTGGCTTGCAGAATTGCGCCACACTTGTCTTGAACGGTTAGGACATGCCAAACTCGGTTACAAAGCTCCTATATAACCGTCTCCAACTTGCTCTTCTACTTTGGCATGCATGTGATGCACACACTCTTCGCATCTGGCACTTGCACTCAAGTCTCGCAACATCGCAACATGCAACTCAGTTTGCACTTCTGCCAAATACTGCTATTATGGCTTGCATTGCACTATTATAGCTTGCATTGTGCACTTAGCTCATTTGGATGCCAACATCCAAATATTATGCCAACATCCAAATATTATGCCAACTGAGTCTTGACTTGCTTAGTTCAATCTTCATGCTTCATATGCATCACTTGCATCTCCTTTTGCCTGAGCAATTGATACCAATGGCGCGTTTGGCCCCGCCATTGTTGCATATGCATTGTCTAAGCCTTGGCCAAAGCTTAGAACTATGCCATAGACCAACCCCTGGCCTATCCTTCACTCTTGCATCATCCTTGAGTTTGGTCCAACTCAATTCCACGGATATGCATCGATGCCAACATCGCATGTTGCATCTGTCAACTTTGGCCTCGTCTTGCCTTTCCTTCAATGAAGCTTCATTGTGTCGTCCAATAAGCTTCATTACTTAGCCAAATGTCTTTACAATGTAGCGCCACCTTTGCGCTTCACTGGCCCTGCAGGGTGCCACTATCTTAGTGCTTGACAGTCTATACAGTATACCGCTATTATGGCCTGCGTTGCGCTATTATGGCTTCGCATTGCACCATTACGGTGGAACTCTGACTTGGCATGCAACTCTGTAATGCGTAATCATTGTGCGTCACTTGCAGTACCGTAATAGACCTCCCCCACCTAATACGTTCAACGCCCTCGTTGAACGCAACAAGTATACTCTTTATACTTGTTCTCAGGCCTTGTACACTTCTGAGCCCTTCTCAGAAATCAGCAAACTTTTCTTGGCCTTTAACTTTGCCAAAACTTCTCTGCCTAGTACTTTATGCCATCACTTAGCTTTACTGTCTTGCCATTGATCCTACTGATCTTGAACCTTTGTTGTTGCGTCGCGACCGCTTCCAACTCCATCTCAAATCATATATCAACACCCAAGTGCAAACTGAAATTCTCCTTAGCCAATTCCCTGAATTGTTCTTGAACTTCGCTTGAATCATTTGCGCCTAAGTGCACGCAAGCAATGATTCCTCCCAACTGATCACACTGATCATATCCATAGTCTTATGCCTTCACTTTCCGACTTTAGTTGCAGCATACAACATAACAGGACTTATACAAGACTTGACTTCAATTCTTCAATCATATGCGCCTACGCCAAATCATGCCATGCCTTAAGGCATGCACCCTATGATTTTGTACCACTCTTGGTATGCGCCAAAATCTATAACCTTTGCTGCACTTTGCAAACTTCGGGACTTTCACTAGATTTGGCCTCCAAATCATGTTGCAATCTTCACCTACTTGGACTTGCATCATTTGTATTCCAAAGAACCTGCACCTTGCTGTTCTTTGCTTGCATTGTCGCAACATCATGATTGAGATGCATGACTCTGGTATAGTCATGACTTAGGATACCCATGACATCAGACCGTCTTTTTAGACCAGGCATCCTCTTCACGCGCCTTTGAAACCAGCAACTTAAGCATCACTTGCTCTTTCAAACTGCTACGCTTTAATGTAGCGGAAAAACAACATCATGTTCTTCCAAACTATAAGTTACTCTTAACTCACATACTTGATGGACTTACATATCCATTCTTGCTGCGTTACTCCATGCTATCGCTGCCATATGCCTTCGCACTTCCACATAACTCTCAACAGCAAACTCGACTATGCCACCAACTCTTCTATTTGCTTCTTTTCACTTTCAGCGTCTTCTATTGCATATTTTGGCCTAATATGCTATGTAGCATCTTCCACGCGAACTAGCTTTATTTTGAACGAAAGAGGCAAGATCTTTCACTTCAAATACCCTCATTCACTACTACCTTACATATAGAGACTTCATTCCAACACCAAGGTCCACTCGACCCAAACTGAAAGTATACTCAAACTTGAGCAAATACTCACGCCAACTGATTGCAACTTGTAAGACCTAACAAGCCTTGGAACACTGACTTCAACTTCGCTTCTAAGCAACAAAGGAAGAGAGAACACCCATTGTCCCCAATGTAGCAATTCACTTTACCACATGCACTCTTCCAACTATCAACGTTCGTATGCCACTCCCATAACGAAGCACACTATAATTGACAATTAGTTGAATACTCCTTTTAGACTGATGCTATCATTTTGCTTTAGCTTTCATGAAGATTTCTTCAATAATGGCCACATGCCATCATTATGCATCACCACTACTTTGTCCTTATCTTTCCCGCATCCACAATTTGCCTAACTTGCATTTCTTCACGCATTATGCATTCTGCCATGCCCAAATCCCATTTGGCGCATGCTATCGTTGCATACATGCTATGCCAATTAGCACCCAAATCTTGACACAAACTTGTGCACCTTTGCACAACCGGAACAGACTTTACTTGGTAATTCTGAGCATCACCATAGAGCTCAGCAAAATCATATCACTCAATGACTTCCGCGGATAAACACTTTTGACAGTTGCAAACAAGGCCATAATCCTTACAAATGAGGCGCCACTACCTACGTTCCCCGAAGCAAGAATGCCGCATTCTTCTTCAAACTTGGAACTCATTTTTACTGCCCATGCACAACTGGTTACTCTTGTCTTTCCCCTTCGCCAAAATCAACTTGAGTAGCAACAATTGTTGATTTGCGGTTGACAAGAACATCCGCTTGTGGTTATGATCAAATGCATGTCTTTAGACACCCTTGTCCAAGCATATTGATCCCACTCATAAACCAGGTGCAAGCACACTCCTTGTGCTCATCTAGCATCAACGAAGAACTCTTTGCAAACACAAGACCGTGGTATATCGGTTTTCCCCTAACTTGCGCTTATTTCTTGACCTTTCTATAAGCTTTATGCTAGATAAGAATTGGCCATCCAATTCTTCCTTCATGGCATCACATTGCCACAAACATGTCAAGTTCGCAACTAGACTTTGCATTACCACCAAGGTACATGCATTCGAGATAGATAACTATAATCTTCCATCAACTGGCTATGATGAAAACACCTTCAATCTATCGCATAAACATGTTCTTCATCCTCTTTGCCATTGCAAAGGCCATCAACTTCTTTGAGTAATGTGAATTTTCGCAAAATTCACATTACCACAATGTAATGTACCCACTACTGATAACACCACAAAGATATGCATTCCAAATGCTTAATCTTTGCATGCTTGTGAGAAACATGGACTTTAAACACCTGACTTGCACCATAAAAGTAAGCATACTCCTTAGTTTTGTCATGCAATCACTTGAAAACCCGGTTTTCAATGATTCTTGCGCGTTCGCCTAACACTTTGGGCTGGAATTTTGACACCTTTGTCATAAACTTTCATGGCTCTCGCTACTTCAAGCTTCAAGTTCATTCCAATTGATCTTTCCACACAAGAACAACTTCTTCTAGTCTCCATACTAGTGAAACCCAAACAATTCACAACTCGAATTTGACAAACAAATGACATTAACTTTGGGTAAAAGAGAGAAAAATCGTGATTGTGTCCCCTAACACAGACTGTACCGCCTTTGTCACATGCCCATTTAATCGCCTAAAATTTTCATGGGACATGACCGCAATGATTATGGTTCGGTGAATCAACTTCACCAAAAATCATTCAACCTTGCATACTTGCATCAAAGTACGATCCGCCTTCACTCATAAGGCATTTGCACAACTAAGTCTTTTCTTCTTTCTCTCTAACTCTTCATGCCCCCATAAGCATAAGAGGTTACGCCATGTACTTAACCAATTCTCACACAACATCAAAGCAACATAATGAACACAAAGATATACCGCAACAAACTCATTTTATTGCACTAAAGGAAGATTACAAAACTCGTCCATCATATGGACCAAAAATGTGCCATTCACCCTCTTGGTGAATGCCTAACACTCTCTACAATTAGTGGTTCTTCTCTCAATTGAACAACACTCATTTACAAGGATTCTCTAGCTATTTATAATGCCAAGAACCAGGGCCAATACGTATGCAACACGGTTGCAGGTCCCATGAACAACCATCTGTCCATAGGTAGTTCCCCTAACCGCCAACTTTACTTTTTAACTGCTAACTTTAGTGTTGGCTTGCAGAATTGCGCCACACTTGTCTTGAACGGTTAGGACATGCCAAACTCGGTTATAAAGCTCCTTTATAACCGTCTCCAACTTGCTCTTCTACTTTGGCATGCATGTGATGCACACACTCTTCGCATCTAGCACTTGCACTCAAGTTCCGCAACATCGCAACATGCAACTCAGCTTGTACTTCTGCCAAATACTGCTATTATGGCTTGCATTGCACTATTATAGCTTGCATTGTGCACTTAGCTCATTTAGATGCCAACATCCATATATTATGCCAACTGAGTCTTGACTTGCTTAGTTCAATCTTCATGCTTCATATGCATCACTTGCATCTCCTTTTGCCTGAGCAATTGATACCAATGGCGCATTTGGCCCCGCCATTGTTGCATATGCATTTTCTAAGCCTTGGACAAAGCTTAGAACTATGCCATAGAACAACTCCTGGCCTATCCTTCACTCTTGCATCATCCTTGAGTTTGGGCGAACTCAATTCCACGGATATGCATCAATTCTAACATCGCATGTTGCATCTGTCAACTTTGGCCTCGTCTTGCCTTTCCTTCAATGAAGCTTCATTGTGTCGGCCAATAAGCTTCATTACTTAGCCAAATGTCTTTACAATGTAGCGCCACCTTTGCGCTTCATCGTACTGCAGGTGCCACTATCTTAGTGCTTGACAATCTATACAGTATAACGCTATTGTGGCTGCGTTGCGCTATTATGGCTTCACATTGCACCATTACGGCGGAACTCTGACTTGGCCTGCAACTCTGTAATGCGTAATCATTGTGCGTCACTTGCAGTATCGTAATACTAGGGCATTTGAACCTTCATAGCTCAAGCCCATAACTTCTCAATAGCACGGCCAACACCTTCAGTACCCAACTGTTCTTAACCCTTGATCATCACCAATTTCAGCTGTCGTAATCAGATCCTACTCCATCTGAATTTTATACCTCATTTTCTGCAGCTAGCGCAGCCAGTAAACAACCCACAATCCATTCAAGCTTCAATTCCACCTGCTATTTCACCTACACAACACACCAGTTTCTTGCAGTACCAAATCAATCAAAACCCCTCTTTGAACATGGCATCAACATGTGGTTCCTGTTATTTTCTACGCAAAAAAAAAATTCAAGCCAAAGACAACCCAAATCTTCGCTGGTTCCTTACACCAACTCGAATTCCCATTGCCATGCAATTGAACTTCGAACACCACTTAACAGCCATATTGATTCTCATGTCTTCTAATTCGTAAAACAACTTCCGTTAAAGGCAATCTCCGCCAGCTAACACTCTATCCATCCACCACTGCCAAAGGAAGTACTCCAATTTCCGTGCTTGTGCTAAGTTTAGATACCCCTTCTAGTTCTCTCGAAAACAGACACGAAACCACAGCAGCAAATCCATTTTTGGATCGAGCAGAGCTCTATACAATCACTTTGAGAACCCATTTAAAATCTGTAGACAACATCATTAAATAATCATCACCCAATGTTCGTCACATACCAATCAATTTAGCTACAAACATCTCCATTTCTTGTTCCCTCCAAACTCAATTTCAATCCAAATGGAAGAACCCCCAAAATATGTTGTAACAATCACCATTTCCACTGCCAACAAACTAATTCTTCTTTGAGACCAACACTCATTACCATGAACGAGTCTCTCATGACCTATTGTTTCCGTAAGGTACTTGGTGCTTGGAAGAACACTTAAATGCATCTCAGAACCCCATCTCATTATTCACCACAACCAATAGTATTCACCTGAGTCAAATTAGAGTGACAGAATTCGAAACGAAAGAAAACTCAGTTCATATCAGAGTATCAATTTTTATAATTCAACACAATTTCTAAAACCCACAATGAAATCCCCAAACTTATGAACCCCTAAGTTTTCAGTTTAGCCGAAATTCAAGAAAAAACTGAAGCTTAAGTAGGAAATAAAAGAATAATTCATACCTAATTCAGTAATAATCACTAATTTCTCCAGATACTCATTAATTTTGATCGAAACTTAAAATTGGATCGATCCAATTTTTTTGGTATTTATCATTCTTAGATGCAACAGGGGATGAAGAAGAAAGGAAGGTGGTGATGGTCGTTGTACTGATACTGGAGATGAGTGGGGGTGGCGCTGAACTTGAGGGACGTGGTAGTGATTCTCTGAATCCGAAGAAGATGGTGTCGCCGGTGTTTGTGTTTATGTGAAGAAGATGGTGTTGCTCGTGCTTATGAAGAAGAGAGGAAAATGCGAGCACATCTATTTAGATGGCGTATCTAAATAAGATGTTGTCACCGGTGTTAACGTTGGATCTCATAGAGATGTGCTCTAATAAGATGTGTGGACAAAATAAATGCACGTAGCTAAAAACAATTCACTCTAATCTAAGCCATTGATTTTCATTGAGATTGATACAGATGAGATGAATACTCAACCTTGCAACATGTGGCTATATTCAATTCCATCTAATCTAAGTCGTCAATTATTTACGATATTTACACTAGTTTCGGATGAAACATCCTCCTCCAGACACGTGTATAAGGATATATGGGTAATTTGAGCGTCATTATCTCATCTCATATGTGGAGAAATTGACCGGATTGACCGAGAAATTGACAAAACTAACAGATTTGGATGGAAACATGGATGGAGGCTTAGTTTTGCAATGCGAAAAAAAAGTGGCCTAGAGTTGTAACTGAGGGTAAAAACTAGGCCTATATCTGTTTATATTCCTTACCTTTAGGATGATTGTGGAGTTGTTTCTGAAGATGCATCTTATGAGCTTTGGTTTGTGGTGCATATCGTTTCTCAAGTCTGTCCCATACTTGCTTTGAGGTTTTGCATCCTACACATTTCCCCTAAGCAGTTTCTGTCAGTGAAGAAAGTAGCCCCCATCAAGATCTGATCTTGATCTTCATATTTGACAAATTCTGGGTTAATACCAGTTGAATTTGGTAAGGTTCTTGGTGGCTTTGGAGTGGTACCATCAATCAAACCCATCACTTTATAACCCCTTAAAAGAGGTTTAAATTGGTTACCCAAAGGAGATAGTTGGTGTCAGTTTATTTGGCACTGATAAGATGGTTAATATAAACTTGTTGTAAGGTAGAGGTTTCAGCAGCCATTGATGAGAAGGTTTTTTTTTTTTTTTTTTCGTGGTTTCTGGATCGACCGGCGTGATACCAAATTAGGTTTTTATTTTCTCATAAATTTAATACTGAGAGTTTTACAAGTATATATATGACAGGGCTTTACTGGGGTTTTACAAATTCAAAAACATAATCAGAATATCTATACGTAAATAAAGCAGGAAACATACTAGGAAGTTGTTGTGTTTTTTTTAGAATTCTTCAGGTCTTCTACTTCGGTAATTCTAGAATTAGTGAAGTCCACATCCTTGATATGATAAGGTGTGGTGTCATCTATATTTTATGTAGTTGGGAAATTGTATCCCGTGTGTTAATGGCAATGATTCCCGTTCGTTCATCTGATTAGGTTTCTTTTATAGGGATATATTAATAAGTGCACAATTGGGATATATTAACCTGGCTTGATTGGGGTATACCCAAATTTAAATGGACATGTGCCCTTACTAAGGGGAGGCCAAAACGTGGTAAAGTTACTTTAATACCCCTATACTAATTAACCTAAAACTAAACCCTAAACTTAAAAACTAAAAACTGATTAATCTTCCTCTAATCCTTCTTCTCTAAACCCTCTCCTCTTCTCTTTCATTCCAAAAACCTAAAATCAACCAAAATTTTCAATTTTGATTTTATACAAAAAATGGTTGATTCTAAACGATCCAGCAGCAAGAGAGATTCAACTGGTAACATGAAAAGATCCGAATCAGAGGGAAAAGGTAAGGGAAAGGTTGGAACAAGTAAATCCAAGAATGCAATCCTTGAAGATGCTGAAAAGAAACCTCTAAAGGCGAAAAGAAGATTGTAAGTGATTTATAAACTCAAACCCATTATTGTTTTGTTGTATATGACTGTTAGATTAGGTTAGAAATCGAAAATTTTGATTTTCGGATTTTTGGCCGGCAAGGTCGATAGTTGAACAACACGCCGACCATTGGTATTTTGAAAGAGCCGGCATGGTCTCAGGATGAATAACATGCCGACTTTTCATCAGAGCCATGGCGACTGTTGGACAATAACTGTGGCAGTGCAGGTATAATAACCAACCATGCGGGTTATATTTGGTCGGCGTGGTTTTTGATTTGTACCATGCCGACGTTAGGCATCGAAACCTTAATTTCCTAAGTTATTAGTCGGCATCTTTCATAAATAGGACCATTCCTATAGTTTATTCGTCGACAGGTAGTTGGTTAACACCTTCCGACTCTACCGTAGTCGGCGGTGTTTAGTTTATCGGACTTGCCGGTGGAAGAAGATCAACAAGTGTTGTGTTGTTTGTTTTCATATATCTTATTTATGCATTGTTTAGGTTCCCAGAGGAAACAAAAGAAGATCTACCTTGTCTTGTTAACAATGCGGTAAGAGCTATTTGAATATTTGGACACAATTTATCCTAATTTAGAAGATCCTAAAGATGAAATCAAGAGAATTGCCCGTTTAGAAAGTTATGTTTGATGGGTAAGGAAAATCCAGAAGAATTTCTAAGGTTTATGAACAGTCCTAGCAATCCCCTCAACTATGAAGAATGCACATCATCAGAGGAGGAAGAAGAGGAGGTTGATCCAAGAACTTTTTTCATGTCATGTGACTTTTCTGGAATGAACCCCTATTACAATGAGGATGGTGACTACATAGGTCCAGTGAAGGGGAAGGGAAAAGCAAAAGATGATGCCGATGAAAAAGCTAGTGATGGGGAGGAATATAACAACAATGAGAAGGATCCTTGAAATTCTTAAAGTTTATTATGTTTACTTGCTTTAGAATCTTTATTGTGGTTTGAACTATTACATTATGTTTTGAACTCTTAGATTGTGGTTTTAGACTTGTTAAACTTATTTTAATTTTCAGTTTTAGTTGCTTTAGAAGTTATTATTTTGTTTATGCAGTTTTAGACAAAGTACTTGAGGCCAGCATGGTATGAAATCTATACCTTGCCGACCTAAATGTTAGTTGCACCTTTTAGGTACAAAGTACAACCCATTGAATGCTCAACGGCTAGAAATTTCAAAATCAAGATATTAGGTATGTTGTTATTATAAAAGCATTCCCAACTTCATCTTCAACCTTGCATAAAGAATGGAAGTTTCACCACCAAATATTTGAAGTCTTTGTACACTAAGTTGTCATTTTGGAAGCGATTATCCCTTTGAAGGAAGCAAATGCACTATTGAAGGTTGTAAGGGATTCTTATTTCTCATGAAAGCCTCAATAGGACTTGTATATATCAGACGTATGCTTCAAAATGCACTTGTTGTGGGTTTTTCTATTGGATAGATGAGCGTGTAGCTCCGTATGAAGATGAAGTTGCTAAAATCAACCTTCTACCATGCACAGATCCATGTTGCGACGGTAAGATGAAGCTAATTACCTTTCCTAAGAAATTGTGTACCGGAAAAAGATACTATATATGTCCCAAATGTGTTAGGGTAAAGTTTTTAAAGTTTTTATGCTTTAATTAAGGTTTGTATCCGATATATAGTCGGTATTTTCCTAAATTAGAAGCATGCCGGCGCCATCATAGTCGGCATTATCCTATCTTAAAAGCTTTCCGACGGTTGTTCTGTCGGCATGGATATTATAATATACCTTACCGGCTTTATAGAAAATAACATTCATGAATAATTTTTGAGGGAGTTCTTAGCCGGCATGGTTCTCCTCAATAACAATGCCGGGCGCAATAAAAGCTAAGAACTTTGCAAAACCAAGACCTTGCCGGCTTGATAGAAAAAACATCCAGGAACAATCTTTTTAAGGGAGTTCTTAGCCGGCATGGTAAATTTCATAAACATTGCCGGCGAGAAAGCACTAAGTAGACTTGGAAAAGCCAGACCTTGCTGGCCATATCGGGCATTTTCTGTCTTGTCATGCATTGCGGCCTAGATCTGACGAAATAATACCGTGCTTCGACTCCCGGGAGAGCCTAGGTTTGGTAATAAATATGATGCCGACCAAATGAGAATACACCCAAAAAAACACATCCATTTCATTCATTTGTAGCACTCCAAAGTACATTCCACAAAACACGCATGCGATTACAAAAGTACTCCAAAAAGTACGAATGTTTTGTCTAGTACTCCATTGTACACTACACAAAAAGTCGCTTTATTCCCTAATCATAATCACTCCTCACTCAAATCTGTTGGAGGGAGTTCATTCAAACCTATTGAACCTCCTTTATTCAAATCTATGGGACATTCCCTAGACTCATCTATAACATTCCAAAGGGCCATGTTGTCCTCATAAATTTTCATCCATTCCTTGCTCTTGTTGTTTGTGAGCTTCTCCCACAAACTAAACCTACATAGAGAAGGTAATGGACATTCCTTATTGAGTTGTAGACCAATAAAATGATTTTTATCCACCAAAGCAATGACAATTCTTCTATGCTTGAGTTGGTCCACGCAAACCGCATGTTTCGGTGCAAATGCTATAGATAGTCCTTCACTAAAAAATGTACCACGCAATTCCAAGTATCCGTCAATAGATGGCCACACTCCGGCATTCTCAACCAATGCTCCTATTTGATCGGTGCATTTCCCTCCGGGCCTTTAACACTAGTTAGCAAACCTTTGAAAGTTGCTTCTTTCTCCTCCATGGAACCTTCTAGCATCATTGAGATATGGAACTCCTTGTTGTTTTCTAGTCGAGCGGCCATCTTCTTTCTAATGTATTGGCATTGGGTGAGATTCTCTTCAACCGCTCCACTTAGGTGTCCCAATTGTTGCGAGATAACGTGATACCCACAATTTCCATCTTTTGGAACATCTTCGGTACCAATCACGAAATCTTGAATAATTGGAGGGAGTTGAATGCGATACTTTTGCAACACCTGTTGCACTACCTTCTTTGGACGACCTTTTTTCTTCGCAACATCTCCTTGGCTTGCTTGGCTCTCAAGAGGTAGAGTTCCATTTGTATTCAAGTTAGAGACGGTTGGTGTAGTTAAATCCTTCTTTGGCCGACACCTTTTCTTTCCAACAAATTCCACGCTTGCTTGACTCTCAAGAGGTAGAGTGCCATTTGTATTAAAGTTAGAGACAGTTGGTGTAGTTGAATCCTTCCTTGACGACCTCTTTTCTTTTAGCGGGCTCCTCCTTGTATTGCGCCTCGGTATAAACATGTCCGGATGGATCGCACTTTGTACTCAAATGCTCTTTAATGTTTTCCCTTTTGGATTGATCACTATTTATACTTAAAAACTCTTTGATTTGTTCTCCTTCGAATTGATCTTGATCGCAATTTGTACTCAAAAACTCTTTGATTTGTTCTCTTTCTTCCGCCCTCGTCTTTTTGGTAGTTGGTCTACCATTAGGATCTTGTTTCTCCGGTTCTTCAAGTTCTTCCATACAAGGGTAAACTATTGGCATCAACTTGTGCTTCATATTTTGTTTGTCCAACCTATTCAACTTGGGGTACTTTTCGAGGATTATTCTCCCAAGTTTCATGTCTCCAAACTCTTCACCAGGATCTTCTCTTGGAGCCGGTTTGAAAGATAATTGCTTCCAATAAGGATCGATATCATCAAGAGGAATGGGAGTTTTATACCTACCAAGCATATGACGACATGGAAGTCCGATAGCCTTCATTATCCTACACTTACAAGGAGTGTTCGGGTCATCATACTTTTTATACTTTTAAAAAATGCGAGATGTTTCATCATGAAACGTATTGCCCAATGCGAGACGTTTCTATGTATACCAACAAGCAACCAATCATCCTCCTTAAACTCCTTCAACTTCCGGAAGCTACTTTCTTGGAATTGTTTTTTTATCTTGTCGATATCATTATTAGTATACTCATGGATAGCATGTTGCACCGTCACAATCCCATTTTGACTCGTGAAAAGTAGACCTTTTAGTCTCCCATGAGCTTGCTCTACCATACTTGTGGATTCAAGTTTGAAATGTTTGTAATCGTAAGTATAAGCATACACAAACCTCTCTTTGTGTGGCCTCAACCATTATTTCTTGCAATATTCCACTACTTTGGGGTAATTAGTCCCCCAATCATCCTCGAAATCCTTCAAGTTTAACTCATATCTTCCCACACTCATCGACCAAACCACCTTATCTCACGCTTTCATGAATAACCCAAATCTCCTCTACTCCTTCATACTAATTCTCTCTCTAAATGATTTCTAAAACTCAACTTTTAACTAAATCAACTAACTAATTTAATCATTTTAGTTAAATTAGAGTTAATCATTGTGGGGGCATTTTAGCCATTTACAAAAATATAGGTTAAGGGGTAGCTTGACTTTACTTCAAAATGACCCTATTTTGTCTTATTGGGTATACCCCAATTAGTTTGGGTATACCCCAATCTCGCCAGGTATATTAATAAGTGCACAATTCTTAGAATATATGTTGTATTTTGACGGGGTGAAAAAATTTATGGAAGAAGAGAAGAAAAGAAAAAGAAAAGGAGCAGTCGGCAATTATAATGAAGGAGGGATACTTTTTATGTTTATTAAGTTTTTTTTTTTTAATATTTTTATTTGGGTAAATGGCAGTATGGACATTTCATTATTATAAAAATACCCTTTTGACCAAAATCCAGCTTCATATAACCTTGAGTATCCCCTAACTTGTGGAGGTATCCCCAATTGTGGGTTCAAGATTAGGTGACGAATATATTCCTTCCCCGTCTCGGAATAGAATCAAAATAAAATAAAAGACAAAACAATTTTCCTATCGTCAAGTAATTGTTAAGACTGACCAATAACATCAATCTGTTCATACACACTCGTTAAAGGAGTGTGCACAAATTTGGACTCCTAATACCAAGTAAAAACGGCCTTTTAATCTTATAAGATTTGGTAAGTCCCCGTAAAATCCGGTGATCACATGTAGTAGCCTTGTTACTTGCCTCATTTAGTCCAACAATTTCAACACTATAGAAACATTTGAAAGCGTCTCTGCCATTTGGATTTGGTTATGCAATCCAACAGATATGTACACCGAAATAAAAAAGCATTGAGCCCTTCCGACAATGATAATAATAATACTCCACATCGTTTTCAAAAGGAAAAAAAAAACAGATGAAAAACTTAATGTAGTTGCCACAAAAACATTAGTTATGCCTTTTCTAAATAAATGACTTATTGTAGTAGCACACATATTAATTAATACAAATAACACAAATACACGAATCACAGATACAAGAATACAAGAATGACCGGAAACATGATGAACAAGGAGCATCATGTTAGACAATAACGTATTAGTCACGGCAGTGCATGCAGTTTTGATCATCTAGTGTTCATATATATATATATATACACACGATATCGACTAGCATTGCATAGGTATAACTTTCAAAGGGTTAGCTCTCCGCACTGTAAGCCTAATCTTTTCATCCATGTCTAGCGTCTCTGGAATAATACCTTTCTCAAGTGACCAATCGAAAGATTGAACAAGTGACCCTAACACAAGGTGAAGCATTATATGACCTAGAGGGAGCCCTGGACAAACTCGCCGACCAGCTCCAAATGGTATATAATCGAAATCTTGTCCACGATACTCAATGTTAGATTTCAGGAATCGCTCCGGCATGAAGGATGAAGGATCCTCCCAAGCAGTAGGATCCCTTCCAATTCCCCAAGTATTCACCCATACCTGAGTTCCCTTTGGTATCAAGTATCCCGTTACCTCAATATCTTTTATTACGCTGCGTGGTATCAGTAAGGCAGCCGGAGGGTGTAACCTCAATGTCTCCTGGATTACGGCATGCAGATATGGCAAATTTTCCATGTCAGTTTCCTCCACCCTTCTTTTATGGCCCACAACTTGAGCAATCTCAGCTTTTAACTTATTCATAGTTTCTGGTTTACGAATAAGCTCTGACATTGCCCACTCCGTTGTTATGTTTGTTGCGTCTGGAGCCGCTATAAATAACTCCTGCATCAGTAGTTCGATACGATATACTTTGAGAAGAAGAAGAAAAAAGACTTTGAAAGGCTTTAAGTGAAGTTACTAAATTGCACCCCTAATGCAAGCATCAATGATTTATTTTTTGTACACAAGTAACACCGGTTTTGTAGTTTGCACGGTTAACCTTTTTTGGACACGGTTTTAGTATATGGTGATATGTTTTGGAATAGGCGCATTTTATGTCATGGGATAAAGCAAAATATGTAGCGTTTTGCATGGGATGGGACACACCAACGCATACTCCATTTACTTAAGGAAGAAACTATATATATATATATATATTTCACAAAGAGTTAGCAAAATCAGAATAAAAGATGAATATGGGAGCTTACCAGCAGAAATGTTTCCAGATGTAACTCTGATATTTTGGAAGGTTCATCTTTCCCGTTGCCTTCAAAATCCAGCAACACCTCAAGTAAATCTTTTTCTTGAAAGTGTAGTGGATTCACTCCCCTTCGGCGACGCTCCTCTATAAAGGTCCTGATAATTTTCCTAGCAATTTTCTCTTTATATTCGGTTTTCTTTTTTAAACCTTGTAAGTCGAAAGAGCGTAAAAAAGGAAAAAAATCTGAGATATTAGGTTTTGCCATAACCTCAATGATGTCGGCAGTTATGTTGAAAAAAACATTTGTGACAGTAAATTCAGGATGTGCAAGATCGTCTTTGGAGACAACGAGATCACCAACCATGTTGAAAATGGCAGCAAAAATAAACCGTGCGACTTCAATGCTCTTCCCAGGGTTATGTTTTGCTTCATCAGATACCCAATTTATCAACTGATCCAAACATTTTTTACGTAGATGTGTGGTATCATTTAAGCGTTTCTTGGTGAAAAGTTCAGTTGCATACAGTCGTCTCATCATCTTCCACTGTGGGCAGTAGTCGCTAAGTCCGATGGTGCCATTGTGGGACCCATCGTCTCTTATCATCGTCTCGTTTCGGTGGCGGTTGCAAAAATGCTGATCATGGTTTTTAAACATCTCCTTGGCGGATTGAGCGGAAGCTATAACTAGAGTGTTTACTGACCCTAATTTTAGCCAGATTAAAGGACCATACTTGCGTTGTAGGAGAACTATGTTTCTGTGTGGTGATGGACCGACGTCGAGGATGTTGCCAATTATTGGCCAACCTCGTGGTCCAGGAGGTAGACGCCTAACATTCGTTGATTTGCGTCGACAGATTCGATTGATAAGGAAAAAGAGGAAAAGAACGGCAGCTCCACCTGTTAGGCTAAAGGGTGAAAAGAGAAACCTCCCTAAATTGGAAGTGGAATTATGAGTTTCCATTGATTACTGTATAGTGTATATCTACGAGCTTATGTTGAAATAGCTTATCTGAAGTCGCATTTCCCTGGGATTATATTTATAACTTCTGGAGTCTGGACACGAGGGTAAACCGGAAAAGTGCTCGATCAGAACTACTGGTCCCACAAAGAACAAGTCCCCCCTATACAAAAAAATCAAGAAATGGAAGATTTTTTTTTAATTTTTTTCATTGAAAATCAAGAAACAGAAGATAAAAATTACAAAAAAAAACACATCAAGATTCACGATCTTTTATCCTTATTATAAAAGAACACATAAGGATTCAAGATCTTTCTGTATCAAGATCTTTTTTTCTTATTATAAAAAATAACTTCAAGATTCAAGATCTTTTATTCTTATAAAAAAAATCTTCAAGATTCAAGATCTATTATCCTTACACTGTAATGTTTGATGTTTGAGTTGTCCCCAGCTCCTATACTGGTCAAAGATCGGAAATATCAATATAGGAGTGTATAAAACAGCACATTAATAATTGGGCAACACGACCCATGATCTAATAATACAACAACGCAGAGGGCTGCACATGGTTTCGGTTTCCGCCGGAACCAAACCATTTACTAACCGACATTACTGGTTCGGTTTTGGTTTGACTTGAAAACCGAACCAATGGAAAACCGATAAGTATAGGCCGTTGATTAAAATCAGATAGATTTAATCTACCCCGTCCATCTCACTCTTTGTAAACCCTAAGTTCTACCCTTACCCCAGACGAGTTCATTTTTTTTCTCTTCTTCTTTTTTTCGTCTCCAGTCGGCATTCACCAGAATCTTCAACTGAGTTATAAATTTGGAGCATGCAAATCTTGGAGTTTATGTATTTTGAATCCGTAATGTTTATGTTTTGAACTATGCTTATAAACTTGAGTTATGAACTACGCTTGTGTGTTAATTACATTCTGCAGGTAGGTTAAAAAAATTCAATTGTTATATATTTTTAAAAAATTTGAACTGTCAGTTTTAGAAAACTGACATACAGTCGGTTTTCCATTAACCCAATGGAACAAACCGAAACCGGCTAAAACCATTTAGAAACCGAACCAATGGTTAATGGATTGGTTTGGTTTAGATTTTTAGAAACCAATAATATTGGTTTCGGTTTTGGTTTGGCTAGAAACCGAGCCAAAACCGACCATGAACAACCCTAACAAAGCACGATCACACGAGTTCTGCGTGATATGTTAAGTTTAACCAGGACACTGCTACCACGGTGGGGAGGGCCGATCAAACAGAAGACAAATATGCCAAATTGGACAAGTGGAAATATTACTTTTCCTGAAACGGAGAGTACATTGTTTTATTAATTGCAACAGAAAATTAGTTGACGCATAAACCAAAATATGGGTACATAATGTGTTATGCATCTTTTGTGGTGGTTTGCATAATGGCTATGTATTCAATTTTCAAAAATTGTGCCTAAAAGGATAAACACCTCCGAAGTTTTCGTAAAAACTCTAAATTTGATATTGGTGTTTGTACTCACTGTGTAGATCGCTTTAAAATCTTTCCAACGAGATAAAACTTATGAAATTCCAAGGCACAAAATTTTAGATACTCCCTCCGTCCCACTATTAGATGGCCTATTGAGTTCAAAATTTTGTCCCACTATTAGTTGACCTATCTCATTACACAAGGGGATATTTCTAAAACTATCATTTTGATTGATTATCGTTACTATAAGAAATATGTATAATTTGGTATCCATGTTTATATTCGTTACGTATGTGTTTTAAAATGCCTTTCAATGATACAAAGTTTACGAAAATCCGTGGTATCGTTTGTGAGATAAATCATTTCCAAATTTGACAAGTTATTATCCATAAGGGTATAATTGTAAAAAAATACCTAAGAATACTCATTTCCATTGGTTGCCTTAAGAATTGTGCAAACTTGAACTAGGTCATCTAATAGTGGGACGGAGGGAGTATGTTATATTCTAGTTTGCTTGCCAATTATACCCCTGAAAAAATAGGATACATAAAGAGTTATAGTAATTGGACTAAAAGGGAGGGACAGTTGTGCCAAGTGAAAAAGTAACCGAAATTTTGATCACACCAAACCGTTTCCAATATTTCTATCAAATTGCATATTTGCGTAGGTTTTATTTTATAAGAAATTGGTCATAATAGAGATTCCCTTCCTTCGGACCCTGCGGTTTGTTGGCCCAATTAATGATGATTGTTATAAGGGGACCAAATTTGGTTATCCATAGACCAAATGTTGGAATATGGGCACCCATTGCGTGTATGCATGACCAAAGTCCATCTTGGGTGGATGAGTAAAGTCATATGCTTGACTTTGTCAAAAGAAAAATCATTCTCCAACTAACTAAGCCATGGTGAAACATGTGTCTTGTTTCTTGCCACCATGTGGTCGCATGAAGCTAACAAGTGTTTGATCACTTACTCCGTGTGTTTACTCCATGACTCCAAGTGTTAGAACTTGTGACATGTGTTTGATTTTTGCTCCCAAAAGCTTGACACTTGCCAAGAGTACATGCTTGAAATTCAAGTATAAATAGACTCATAATTCTCATATGTTGATAAGTAACTAAGTAAGAAAGAAATGAGTTTAGCAAGTAATAAGCTAAGTATGGAGAGTAATCAAACTAGCTAGAGAGTATGTAAGTAAGCATTCTAGTTAGCTAGCAAAAAGTATTCTAGTATTCAAACATTAGTTGTAGAATCACCAAAATCTCTTAGTGTCCTTTGGAAAAGAAGTAGAAGTTTTATACGGTATTTAGTTTGTGGAAATATAGTTTGTGCTCGTTTTTCTGGTACATACTCACTGCCGAGTTTGGAGGTTCAAGAACTTGAAACATAATTGATCCGTTGGATCGACATCATCCTCATTTGGAGCGATTACAAGGTACTAACTAATAACCCGCTTCTGCATTTGATTTGTTCAACTAACATATATATTTGTTATATGTGTCTAACATTGGCATCAGAGCCTTTTATGCGTTTACGTTATTTTTGAATGAACCATGGACTAAACGGCCATTCCCTGAAAGGACTATGACCTAAAATTAATTATGTGGAGCCATCACCTTTGTGGTTCAATGTGTTCCAATTTCTTGCCTTGCTCCGACCATCCAATGGACTAAACGGCCTCTGCCTGAAAGGACTACGACCTAAAATTAATTATGTGGAATAATCACCTTTGTGGTTGATTTAATTAATTTCATATAAATATAACATGCATGATATTAATAATCTTAATTATGATTAATTTGTTGAATCATGTTAGTTTAATCATAAGTTATACATATGAATGTATTAATTAATTTATTGGTTATACGTATCCTACTCAAGAAAAATACTTAGTATATGTGTTTGCAAAAATATATATTACTTTATGTAATCTTTGGAATTTGGGTAGAATCCAAAAGGTGGATTTTCTTGTTTCCAAAATGTTGTATATTTTTGCTTTATTTTTATTAGTTAAACATAATTTCATAAATAAGGTACTATGAAAATCAATAACCAGTTACTCCTAACTTTTATTTATTTATTTATTTTCCACATGATATACTTTGTTTATATCAAGCTTATTTATCTTCGTTGATAGATAACTTATCATCATATGTTGGTTGAATCCAAGTGGTTTTATTGGAATAAGTTATGTACTTTATTTTGTAGTGATAAAGGTGAGAAAGAGGCAAAGTTTCTTATTGATCATCAGCAGGGTTATATGGAACAATGTCCTTTATATACATGTAGAAGGGAGACCCTAGATATCTAGTTGGGCAGCACATCTAAGGGCTGTAGGCCCTACAACACTCCCCCTTGTGTGGTCCAATAGAACTTCATAAACAGTTCTTCACATTTAGTGCTTCAGATGTATTTCTTCAAATGTCTTCCACTCATTGATGACTTATGCCGAAATCAATTGCCTTATTAAAACTTTGACAAGGAAAAACCCAGTGGTATAAAACCTTGGTACAACTCTTCACATGTAGTACTTCACATGTTATCTTGTACTTTACATGTAGTTCATCACATGCATTACAATCTTCAAAGACCGACGACTCTAAGTTAATTGCCTCGTTAAAACTTCGTCCGGAAAACCCAGAGGGACAAAGCCTGAACTAAAGAAAAGAGTACAATATTAAACAAACTTAGAACATTGTTGGACTCCAATATGTTGCCTCACTAAAACCTTGACAAGGAAAACCCAGTGGGATAAAACCTTGACGAAGGGAAAAGAGTACAACGTGACAGATGCAAGTAAAGGTGATCTGTTGCAGATGATCACTTTGCTCCGTTGAAGTTGACTACTTGTTTCACAACTCTTAAGGCAGAAAATCCTCTTGGGAAAGACAATAGCCTTAGTTGGGAAATCATATTCCCGACGTTTTTTGTTGTCTCATTAAAAACCTTGCCGAGTAACAAAACCCTGTGGGAAAACGCAACCTCGGTGAAGGAAAATAGTTCAACACACCATTAGATGCTCCCCTGATGTTAGACATTTTTCATTAGTCTAATGCAGTCAAAAGGAGTTTATCACACTTTACTTTGGTGACTTGAATGTTTATAAGACCATGTTGTTGATTCTGGAAGTTACGTTGCTTAACATACTATCGCGTTTCATTTCTTTGATTCAGATATTTTCAGTAATATCAACGCGATCTTTATGTCTTCATTAATACTTGATGTTTTTAGTGTTGTCTCGCAAAAAACCTTGTCGAGTAACAAAACCCTTTGGGAAAAACTATTCTCGATCGAAGGGAAAAAGAGTACAACATATTTTCAGTTTCAAAGTAAAATATGTCGACATCATATCCTTGGATCCTCCCCCTGATGTCGGCATCTCCCCCTGATTACTTTCAGAGTTGTTCTAACTGAATATCGATAATGACTTAGAAAATAGTCTACCATATCTCCCCGTGATTACTTTCGTTGGAGAAAAGATTATTGTTCCTTCATAATGAACAACCTTTGGATTGCAGTTCCTTTGGCATTCCTTTTTATGTGTTTGCAGGGATAAAACAATCTCATGTCAATAATTACTTTTAAGTACATGATTACATTCACTGTACCATTTCAATGACGTTGCGCTGGCGCTGAGCTATATCTAGCTAACAAGTTCCCTGAGGATGTAAAATTTAATCGAGTATATTACTATACTAAGTACAACAATGCATATATTGTACTTAGATATGGGAATTTCATCTCCCAATACACTTCGTCATCTTCCTTTAGACGAAATGGTCACTTACTTACATTTGAACCTCGACTAATCATGGGAGTGCTATCAGGATGCATGTCTTTGTTAAATTTCCTGACTAATTTAGACATATGCAAACTGGTGGAATAATATACCACAAGCTCAGTATTCGGTCGAGCTTTCCCCAGATTTTTCATCTCAAATTCGGATTTCAAATAGCTTTTAAGGTCTCTTATTACATCAAGAGTACCCATCATGTCTGTACCATCGACATAGATAGCTACAATTCCAAATCAGGAACTTTCTTGTGAATATGCAATGGAAATAACTTACTTGTCTATCCCCTCCAAATCAAATAGTCACTTAGACGGGTATACCACATCCAACTGATTGCTTTTATCTATAAGTGAGCGTTCTATCTAATCGTAAACGCACTGTGGTTTAGATTCACTTGATTTTGGTAACAAAAGGCTATCAAGTACTTTTATAAATATCTTCTCTCTCTTGATTCTTTCAGAGATACGTAACAACCACATACATATGCTGCATTTCAATTCCTTTTGAAATTACTAAGCTAACTAAGTAGCTGGTCGGTTGTCAATCCGTCAAATATAATTTCACTTTCTCAATCAACTAGATATAAATATAGTATGCGATAAGAAAGAGTTCGTATCCTGTAAAGGCTTTCGTTGTTATGAAATTTCAGTTTCTAAAGTAACCCAAGGTATGTTTGTTGTATTTAAGCAAATAAAAGTAATTAAAAGCAAAGTAAGTAATTCGAATTATCAATAAGGAGAAGATATTGGTCACGGGATAGTATCATTCACAAACATGTATTTTCATCAATGATTAGAATTGGTATTTAATCTCGTATTTATTAAAAGTCCTAGGATACCTTGATCGCAAGTATAACCCGTTAATTCCCCTGTTTTCATCACAACCACATTAAAAGATGCATATGTGAATTCTTCGTAGAAAGCAACCTAAAGTGTAAAAGCACAATTAAGTTTAACTCCCTAAAAGCATTAAGATTTATGGAATAAGACTCATCAATGCAAACGAATGTGTAAAAGCACTAAACGTTTTAACAAAAGTTATGATTCACTTGTGACTAGTAGGATATATCACTACAAGCACTAACCACAATTATGCTACTTAGAATCAGGGATAAACAACTTTTTCGTATTGAAAACCCTAATATAGCTCTAGAGATGAACACAAATCGGATTGATTCCGGACTCAACCTAACAAGTTTTCAAATCTTATAACACTATTAATTGTGAATCACAAACAATAATTAATGAGACAAAACTAATTCATTGAATCAAAAGCATGTTGAGAAATCAACTTTTATCCCATAACCAATAATATGTTTAGCTACTCATAGCTATGGAGTTCATTATCATCAATATTCAATAATAAAACAAGGAAGAAGAAGAACAAAACCAAACCCTAGAAGCGTAAACAAAACGGCTCTCCAAAATTCCAAGAAAAAGATATATATATAAGTTGTAGAAGACCTTCCCTTTTATAGCTTTTCTCCAACTTCTAAAATTAGGTCTAGTCTTCAAAGTCCATTAGATGAGAATCCACCAAGCCCATAAGAAGGAGAAACCCGTGTAGAAAATACGCCCCAAAAGTGGTAGACGGAAATATGGTATTGTGGCCGGAAAACGGTCGGAAAAGTGCACGGAAAACGGCTCCGGTGACCTGAAAAGTCAAACGGTCCAATTCGGGTCAACTTCCGAGTCAAACGATTCAGTGAACTCGACTCGGTCCAAGCCAGAAATAGTTGTTCAGTTCACGGCCAAGATGGCTGTCTTCAGTCACGGCCAAGATGACTTTGTTCTCACAGATTGTCACTTCACGACCAAGACAGGTGTACGCTCGCTTCTTCATTCCCAGCCATGATGGTGAGCCACTGTGACCTTTGCATATTTACCAAAAATGTGACACCACTGCGCCCTTCTTTGTAATTCAACCAATGCTCATGTGTAACAGCAAAACCAATACCATTTGTAACTGTAACTTCCTCTCCTCATTGATAGCAACATATGCATCACTAGTTGTAGATGCGCACTCAACGCAATCTGCACTGTGTATCTACCACTCCATTCGCCACCTTTTCCATTCTTAACTGCAGTGCATTGAAATCATCATACCAACACCACACAGCAACTCTGCAGTTCCATCTCAGCCTTGCAGTTTGAACTCCATCTGGCTTCAGATACCAGCAGCACCAAGCCTGTCTAGCTGCTTCTCCATCTCAGCTCCCTTGTTCTGCAACACCACCTGCTGTTCAATGGAAACCCATTTTCTTTGGCTCAAACACTGCAAAGACCAACAGCTGTATCTGTCTCTCATCTTGCATTCACAGGCCTGCAACACCTACACATGGCAACACACAGAACCACCCTCAGTTCATCACTACATTTCCCACTGCTACATCTTCAATTCCTTTTGCCATTCCTCATCAGTTCAGACCACCAATGCCTCCATACTTCTGTAGCTTCAGTGCAACTTCATTGTCTTCCCTGCAAGATAGCTGCAATACCTACACCTGCACTTCAGTTCCAACACCATACATAGCAGCACCAATCTCTTCTTCTTTTCTGTCGCAGTTCAGCTCCCATTACAGCATCAGCTATCACCTTACCAGAACCACCATGAGCTCAATTCAACCCATGCACAGCAACCTAGCATTCATCTATTGCATACACACTATCTCAGGCAATCTTTCATTGCTCCATAGTGCAATCATTGCAGTGCCAAACCTGCAATGTTCTTTAATGCCATTACCCAACTGAAGCAACATTTCTGTCTACCATCTGAGCAGCACCACATCACCAGGTTCATTTCCATTGCATCATCTGTAACTCCACCTCACCTCCATCATTCCCTTTCATTACAGCAACAGGTCCAATTTCTTTGTAATTTGAGCAGCAGCAGACTATTCTCCATTTTCTTGTAAACCCTAAAATTATCACATCAAACAACTATCAACACATAACCCAGTTTCCATTTTCTGCAATTTCAGATCCCTGATAGAACCACCACCATTTCAGCTGTACCACTGACTCCATAATCACCTCCAGGCTTCATCTGTGTTTTCTCACTTCTCTATCATCACTTTGAATCAGCAACAAACTCTTCAGAAATCAACAGCAACATCTCATTCCACCAAAACAACTCAAACCCCAATTTATTTAACAGCAAACCCTAACATTTCAATTCCTTCATTACCTTGTTGTCAAATGTAAAATCAGCAAAACCCCATCAATTACTTCTGCAATTTGAGCCTATAACTCTTCTTCTTGCTGATTCAAATCCATAACAGCAGCAATAATTTCATATTCTCAATCTGCTCATCACAATCTCTTCCACATTTACAGAAACAACAACTCCAATTGAACCCAGGTTATCTTCTAATCTCAAATCATCAATTCCAAAAGCGTCTCGATTTCATCTCCTTCACTCAGAATAATGGAGCCGCCATGATTTCACTCAATTTCAGACAGAATAATAAAAACGACGATTCTTCTCTCAAATTTAGGTTGTGTAGGAAAAAGGGATGGATATGTCCACCCCAGCTGATGGGATAAGGGACAACCATCTCACACATAGCTTGTCGGTTCCAGAGAACCAACAACCTAATTCTCCGTTCGATCGTCAGTTATGGGAAACTGACGCTTCATTCGCCACCTCTTCCTTGCGCAATCTCAGCCGGCTCCATGTCTCGCTTATGAATTGACCTCCTCGCTCCATTTAGCTCCAATTGAACGTTTTCTTCTTATTTCACTCCGAATGACTCCAAAGCACCTAATAACTCAAATTCAAACATAAGATACATAATTCACACGAAAACTCGCAAAGAAAGCATAAATACTAGATATAAAATTAGGTGTTTTAGACACCTATCAAATTCCCCCACACTTAGACTTTGCTAGTCCTCGAGCAAATCAAACAAAACAATAAAATACAACAACTCCGTGTCGTCGAGGCTACGGTCACTTTTAGCATAAATAACAAGCCTTTAAACCCCTAGGTGTCCCTAGTGGACGAGTTATAGTCTCGTGAGGGTTTACTAGAGATTTACCCACAAAACCTATATTTCCAACTTACTAGTTCTCCGTAATGATAGTATCCAACGCGCTAAGAAGACATAGAGATTCTGCACACTAGTCATAAGAAGTTAGACACATAAATGAACACAATCTCATCCTTAAAAGTTGAGAGAGAGATAACCATCCATTCTCGACTAAAATTCGGGTTCGGAGTGATCAAAAGTCTCGACTCTGCCTCACAAGAAAGGGTTTTATGATATTGCTCTCAATAATAAACAGCTTTTTATGGGTCACACATGTGTCCAGGTTGGAATGAAGAGAGAATCTGCGACACGTTGAATGGTAGGAAGGCAAAAACCCTCCGAAGTATTTTGAAAACCCACATCTTTTATATATTTTTGAAAACCCATTTTTCTGACGATCTCTTCGAAAGGAAATCAACCATTTAACGAAGGTGGGAATATGCTTACTTACCGTGAATCCGTTCGGCGTGCAGCTAGCACCACTCTCACAAACATCCATAGAAACGTCTTCGGTCTTCTATCGGTGTCTTCATCTTCGTCTTCGGTCTTCAACTCTTGATGATAACTCTTGAACCTCGTAGAATCTCAACAATATGATTCTTTCCTCAAATTCCTTGTCGCTTGAAACTTCATTATAGATATTCCTTCTTTCCATAGGCTTTATTGAAAGAATACAAAAATAAAAACAAACTATACAAACCCAAAATAAATTTTTTTTTTTTTTTTTTTTTTGATTTTTTTTTATCATTATATTTTTTTCTATTTTTCGTTTTTTTTTTTTTTTTTTTTTTTTTTTTTTTTTTTTTTTTTTTTTTTTTGAATCGAAATAAAACAAATACAAAATAAAAATAAAACAAAATAAAAAAAAACTATTAACAAACCTAAACATTTTTCTCTTAAAAATACAAATAAAATAAAATAAAATAACAATGTAAGTACAGTGCCATGGTGTAAGTACTTTACCGCTTGAATCTTCACAACTTATATGTCTTGATATCATAAACTTCTCGAACTTTCATCCTTGATAATTTCAGCTCTTGTACTATAGTCTTCAACTTATAAAAATTCTGCCCCTTGTTTTTGTTGCTTTACTCAAATCTGAAATCTGCCCATTTCTCGTCACCGTTGCTTGTAAACCTCGAACGTATTCAACTTTCCTTCGAATTTGTGATGCTCCTCTTGTTGATGATGATGGTGTTTCTATGGACTGTTGGTGTAGAGAGAGATAAGGTGGATGGTGCTAACATGAACAAGATCACAAGTGGTATGTAAGTTAGCAATTCGATGTCACCAACATGGTTGATAAAAATAGCACTCAAGAGATCAACATAGTGCTTCTATGGTGGGAAATTGGACAGCTCACCATTCTGCCCGGAATTTACGTACGGTGACACACACTCTAAAAGCACAAATTTAGACAGGTAGAAAGAATTGAAGGTTGGTGCCTCACATTATGTAACATGGGTAGTCTCCACTATAGGGGATCTTTGTTCTAATACCGAATTGATCGCACCTTATTTGCCTTTGGCATGGTTAAATCCAACTTTAACTCTCATACAATTAAGAAACCCGATCATGTTCTCTGTCATCTCTAAGTTCAATCACTATCGTGAGATTCTCGATGTAATCTTAGCGACATGTATACTATGTGACTCTAAATAACTACAAGTTAGAGTTCTCTTATTCACTAGTTCACAAAAAATTGAAAAATTGCAAAAACTTACAACATAAACCACTCCCCCACACTTAAACTTTACATTGTCCTCAATGTAAATTGAATCGTCCAAAGTAAGTCAAGGTGGGAAATCCTAAAAAGAAATCAGCAAAAACAAAGTAAAAACAAAACAAGAAAAACTAAAAACAAGAAAAGAAATAAATACAAGACAAGAAATACTCATCCTTTGGGTTGCCTCCCAATTAGCGCTTGGTTTAAAGTCGTCACCGACTATCTCCTTGCTTTCTATGACTCCTCCAGGAGGAGCACATCCACAAAGTTAACTCCTTCCACCACTTCGGAAGTGAAATTCTCATAATATGGTTTCAACCGGTGCCCATTAACTTTAAGTTCTTTCCTGTAGCTATACTACAATTTCCCTTTGCACCATGAGAAAACACATTAGTAACAATAAAAGGTCCGATCCATCGTGACCTTAGTTTACCCGGAAATAATTGCAAGCGAGAATTAAACAAAAGCACTTTCTGCCCAATGCAAAATTGTTTTCTAGAAATCATGTTATCATGAAATGCTTTCGTCTTTTCTTTGTAAATCCGTGAGCTTTCAAATGCATCATTGCGAAGCTCCTCTAGCTCTTGAAGTTGTAACTTCCTTTGCTTTCCATCCCCATCCATCTCCATGTTGCATTGTTTAATAGCCCAAAACGCCTTATGCTCAATTTCCACGGGTAAGTGACAAGGTTTACCATACACAAGCCTAAAAGGAGACATTCCAATAGGTGTTTTATATGCGGTTCTATACGCCCACAAAGCATCATTAAGTCGCATGCTCCAATCCTTCCTTGTTGGTTTCACCGTCTTTTCTAGAATTGATTTCACCTCACGGTTAGACACCTCGGCTTGTCCATTGGTTTGGGGATGATAAGGTGTTGCAATCTTGTGCGACACATTGTACTTCGACAACAAGCTTTGTAAAATCCTGTTTTTGAAGTGAGAACCCCCATCGCTAATTATGGCTCTTGGAATTCCAAACCTTGCAAAAATGTGAGCTTGCACAAAATCTGAAACCACTTTAGCATCATTAGTTGGGGTGGCCTTAGCTTCCACCCATTTCGAGACATAATCAACCGCAAGTAAGATATAAAAATTCCCATGGGAGTTGACAAAAGGCCCCATAAAATCAATACCCCATACATCAAAAACTTCAATAAATTGAATATAAGTTTGTGGCATTTGATTTCGGGCACCTAGATTGCCGGTTCTTTGGCACCTATCACAAGTTGTACAAAATATATGTGCATCCTTAAACAAAGTTGGCCAATAAAAACCACTTTCAAGTACCTTGTGCGCGGTTCTCTTACTCCCAAAATGTCCTCCGCAAGCATAAGAGTGACAAAAAGACAAGATAGAGTTAAATTCAGATTAGGGCACGCACCTTCGTATTACTTGGTCACTACCATGTTTCCATAAGTATGGATCATCCCATATGTATTGGTTCCCTAACCTCTTAAGTTTGTCCCTCTCAAAGACGAGACAAGTTCTTTGGGATTTGTTTAGAAACTAAGTAATTGACAATATCGGCATACCATGGTTCTCCAAAGGCAATTGAGAAAAGTTGCTCATCCGGGAAACTTTCACGCAACGGGATAGTCTCCTTGTCCACAACAAGTCGGCTCAAATGATCCGCAACGGTGTTCTCAATTCCTTTCTTGTCTTTGATTTCAATATCAAACTCTTGCAAGAGTAATATCCATCATATGAGCCTCGGTTTCGCCGCTTTCTTTGTAAGCAAGTATCTAAGTGCTGCATGATCAGAAAAGACAACAACTTTTGTACCAATTAGATAAGAGCGAAACTTTTCTAAAGCAAAAAAAATGGCTAATAACTCTTTTTCAGTGGTTGTGTAGTTTTGTTGAGCCTCATTTAACGTTCTAGAAGCATAATAGATAGCATGAGGAAGCTTCCCCACACGTTTCCCAAGCACCGCACCAACCGCATAATCACTAGCATCACACATGAGTTCAAACGGCTTACTCCAATCCGGTGGTTTAATGATAGGGGCTGAAATCAAAAGTTCTTTCAAACGATTGAATGCCGCCATACATTTCTCATCAAAGTTAAAAACCACATCTTTTTGCAATAAGTTACAAAGTGGTGATGCTATCTTGGAAAAGTCCTTGATGAACCTACGATAAAAACCTGCATGACCAAGAAAAGAACGAATCTCCCTCACCGTAGTGGGAGGGGTTAGAGCACGAATAAGGTCTATCTTAGATTTATCGACTTCCAAGCCTTTAGAAGATATTATATGGCCTAAAACTATGCCATGAGTTACCATGAAATGACACTTCTCCAAATTTAGCACAAGATTTGTTTCAACACATCGTTCAAGGATTAGAGACAAATTGTTCAAGCAAAGGTCAAAAGAATCACCAAAGACACTAAAGTCATCCATGAACACTTCGATTATGTTTTCAACATATTCAGAAAAGATACTTACCATACACCTTTGAAAAGTAGCTGGAGCATTGCATAAGCCAAAAGGCATCCTTCTATAAGCAAAAGTACCGAAAGGACAAGTGAAAGTGGTTTTCTCTTGGTCCTCCGGTGCTATCACAATCTGATTATAACCTAAATAGCCATCAAGGAAGCAATAGTAAGAGTGTACAACTAAACGTTCAAGCATTTGATCAATAAAAGGTAAAGGAAAGTGATCATTTCTAGTGGTGGCGTTCAATTTTCTATAATCAATACAAACCCTCCAACCGGTTTGCACACGAGTTGGGACAAGTTCATTCTTATCATTCTCCACCACTGTCACACCCGATTTCTTTAGTACTACTTGTACCGGGCTTACCCACTTGCTATCGGATATGGGGTAGATAACACCCACTTCCAAAAGCTTGAGTATCTCCTTTTTCACAACTTCCATCATGGGAGGATTCAAACGACGTTGCGCGTCCCTTTTAGGCTTTGCATCATCCTCCAAACGAATTTTGTGCATACAAACGGCAGGGCTAATACCCTTGATATCGGCAATTGTCCATCCTATGGCCGTCTTGTACTTCCTTAGCACCCTTAGAAGTTTTTGCTCCTGTAAATCATTAAGCTTATTAGAAACAATCACCGGTAACTCTTCATTATCACCCAAGTACAAGTACTTAAGGTGGTCGGGAAGAGGTTTCAATTCTAAAATCGGAGATTTAACTATTGAAGTTACAAGCTTTTCATCACTGCATGGTAAAGAAATAAAAGAGATATTATGAGTTTTCGGGCATTCTTGTAGTGAATTAAGATCACCAAGAGCTTCCTTGACTTCATTACCACACTCTACACCATTATCCATGGATGTAGTTAACACGGTTTCCAAAGCATCATCACCGTTTAATTCAAACATTTGTTGTGCCAATGTATCCATCACATCAATGGAGAAACAAGAGTGGACATCGCTAGGATATCTCATCGTCTCGAAAATGTTGAAACGTATTATTTCTCCATCGAACTCCATAGTTAGCGTTCCCTTATCCACATCAATTATGGTTTTCGCCGTTTTCATGAAAGGACGCCCAAGAAGCAATGGAAGAGACGAATCCGGTGAACCTTCATCCATCTCTAACACACAAAAGTCCGCTGGAAATACAAGTTGATTAACCTGCACAAGAACATCCTCAACAATACCCATTGGGTAGACATTAGAGCGATCGGCTAATTGCAATACAATTTCAGCCTTTTTGAGAGGACCAAGATCAAGTGAATTATACATTGACGCAGGCATAACATTAACGGATACGCCTAAATCCAACATAGCTTTGTTAAAAGTTGTGTTACCAATTGTGACGGGAATGCCAAAACTACCCGGATCCTTGCACTTAAGTGGGAGTTTGTGTTGTAAGATTGTCGAAGCATTCTCCCCAACACTAAGCACTTCATTACCTTTGAGCCTTTGTTTGTTGGTACACAAGTCCTTCAACACCTTTGCATACTTTGGAACTTGCTTGATAGCATCAATGAGTGGTATGTTCACATGGATCTTCTTTAGAACGTCTAAAATCTCCTTTTCTAGTTCCGCCTTCTTAGAACTTGCAAATCTGCGAGGAAAAGGTAGAGGAGGAACATAAGTAGAAACCGGAGTTTTAGAGTTAGGAATAGGTACCTCAGAAGCTTGGGGAGAATCCTCATTATTCTCCTCCAAAACAGGTTCCTTTGGTGTTTCCACCTTGCCCGAATCAGCAACTTCGGGTTGCACAAGTTGTGTACCGCTTCTCAACGTAATAGCATTGACACCCTCTTTTGGGTTAATAGGTTGAGAAGGGAGTTTCCCACTATTTTGCGCCTTCAATTGGTTCAACTCAATAGCCATGGAGCCCATTTGTGTTTGCAACTCCTTGATAGCACTCTTAGTCTCTTGTTGACTCTCTTTAAACATGGTGGAAATACCTTGCATCATTGTTTGAAGCTTTGAATCAATATCCGAACCTTGATTTTGCATTGATTGTTGTCTTTGGAGGTTCTTGAAATTGTTGTCTCGGCTGGAATTGTTGTTGTTGAGGTTGAAATCCACTTGAAGAGTTGAAGGTAGGTTGTTGAATTGCACCTTTCTTGTTAGCATAGCTAAAATTGGGGTGATCTCTCCATCCCGGATTGTAAGTGTTGGAGTAAGGATCATACCGTCTTGGTTGAGTTGGAAAGATCGCATTAGCTTGCTCGTCTTCATAAGATTGAGGAGAACTTGGTATAACCGCGGATGCAACTTGTTGCAACATTGCTGTCATGTTACCCATTTGTTGACGAAGTTCCTCCACCTCGCTCACTTCACTCACCCTTCTTAGAATCACATCCGAACCACGACTTAAGAATTATTGTGAGTTCGCTGCCATGTTTTCAATCAACTCCCTAGCTTGTGCCACCGTCTTGCTAACTAGTGCACCACCACCCGCAGCGTCAATAAGATTCCTATCACTTGATTGGAGTCCTTCATAGAAGTATTGGATGATCATAGCGTCACTAAATTGGTGGTGAGGGCAGCTTGCAACCAATCTCTTGTACCGTTCCCAACATTCATATAAGGATTCTTCCACGTTTTGCTTCATCCCACAAATTTCTTTGCGAATTTGAGTAGCCTTGGATGCAGGAAAATATCTCTCCAAAAAGAGTTTCTTCAACCCATTCCATGTTGTGACACTACCCGGGAGGTAAATAGTACAACCAATCCTTAGCACTATCCATTAAAGAGAAACGGAAAACCTTCAACATTGCACCATCCGCCTCAACATTCGCTGGAAGCATAGCCGTGACAATGGTGTGGAAGTCCAAAAGATGTTTGTTTGGGTCTTCATTCACCATGCCATGGAATTTTGGTAATTCTCTAAGCAACCCCGGCTTTATCTCAAAAGTAGAGTTCGTTTGAATACACCCATGTTGTGTATCAAGCCTATGAGAAGCCAAGTCCTTGAGTGAACGATTTGCATCACCCATTGTTTCTTCTTCTTGTTGTTGGAAAATCTCTTCTCCTACTTCTAACTCTTGCTCGTCCGTTGTGTTTCGCCTTGGTTGGAGTATTGTGCCTTTTCGAGTAGCTATCCCGCACCTTGGATAATTCCAATCCTTAGAAGCCAGAGAGTAATACCTGAAAACAATTCTAGCAAACAAGTGAGAAACAAGACGACAAACAAAAAGCAAAGATAAAAGCAGAAATTGTAAAAAGAAACTAAAAACTCAATAACAAGCCGTATGCCTCCAAAAACAACGGCGCCAAAATTTGGTCGGTTGTCAATCCGTCAAATATAATTTCACTTTCTCAATCAACTAGATATAAATATAGTATGCGATAAGAAAGAGTTCGTATCCACAGAGAGGCTTTCGTTGTTATGAAATTTCAGTTTCTAAAGTAACCCAAGGTATGTTTGTTGTATTTAAGCAAATAAAAGTAATTAAAAGCAAAGTAAGTAATTAGAATTATCAATAAGGAGAAGATATTGGTCACGGGATAGTATCATTCACAAACATGTATTTTCATCAATGATTAGAATTGGTATTTAATATCGTATTTATTAAAAGTCCTAGGATACCTTGATCGCAAGTATAACCCGTTAATTCCCTGTTTTCATCACAACCACATTAAAAGATGCATATGTGAATTCTTCGTAGAAAGCAACCTAAAGTGTAAAAGCACAATTAAGTTTAACTCCCTAAAAGCATTAAGATTTATGGAATAAGACTCATCAATGCAAACGAATGTGTAAAAGCACTAAACGTTTTAACAAAAGTTATGATTCACTTGTGACTAGTAGGATATATCACTACAAGCACTAACCACAATTATGCTACTTAGAATCAGGGATAAACAACTTTTTCGTATTGAAAACCCTAATATAGCTCTAGAGATGAACACAAATCGGATTGATTAGGACTCAACCTAACAAGTTTTCAAATCTTATAACATTATTAATTGTGAATCACAAACAATAATTACTGAGACAAAACTAATTCATTGAATCAAAAGCATGTTGAGAAATCAACTTTTATCCCATAACCAATAATATGTTTAGCTACTCATAGCTATGGAGTTCATTATCATCAATATTCAATAATAAAACAAGGAAGAAGAAGAACAAAACCAAACCCTAGAAGCGTAAACAAAACGGCTCTCCAAAATTCCAAGAAAAAGATATATATATAAGTTGTAGAAGACCTTCCCTTTTATAGCTTTTCTCCAACTTCTAAAATTAGGTCTAGTCTTCGAAGTCCATTAAATGAGAATCCACCAAGCCCATAAGAAGGAGAAACCCGTGTAGAAAATACGCCCCAAAAGTGGTCGCCGGAAATCTGGTATTGTGGCCGGAAAACGGCCGGAAAAGTGCCCGGAAAACGGCTCCGGTGACCTGAAAAGTCAAACGGTCCAATTCGGGTCAACTTCCGAGTCAAAACAATTTAGTGAACTCGACTCGGTCCAAGCCAGAAATAGTTGTTCAGTTCACGGCCAAGATGGCTGTCTTCAGTCACGGCCAAGATGACTTTGTTCTGCTGCATTGTCACTTCACAGCCAAGACGGTTGTGCCACTGCTTCTTCATTCCCAGCCATGATGGCTGAGCCAGCTGCACTGCATATTTACCAAAAATGTGACACCACTGCGCCCTTCTTTGTAATTCAACCAATGCTCATGTGTAACAGCAAAACCAATACCATTTGTAACTGTAACTTCCTCTCCTCATTGATAGCAACATCTGCATCACTAGTTCAGCTGCAAGCACTCAACATAATCTGCACCTTTGTGTATCTACCACTCCAGTCGCCACCTTTTCCATTCTTAACTGCATTGCATTGAAACCATCATACCAACACCACACAGCAACTCTGCAGTTCCATCTCAGCCTTGCAGTTTCAACTCCATCTGGCTTCAGATACCAGCAGCACCAAGCCTGTCTAGCTGCTTCTCCATCTCAGCTCCCTTGTTCTGCAACACCACCTGCTGTTCAATGGAAACCCATTTTCTTTGGCTCAAACACTGCAAAGACCAACAGCTGCATCTGTCTCTCATCTTGCATTCACAGGCCTGCAACACCTACACATGGCAACACACAGAACCACCCTCAGTTCATCACTACATTTCCCACTGCTACATCTTCAATTCCTTTTGCCATTCCTCATCAGTTCAGACCACCAATGCCTCCATACTTCTGTAGCTTCAGTGCAACTTCATTGTCTTCCCTGCAAGATAGCTGCAATACCTACACCTGCACTTCAGTTCCAACACCATACATAGCAGCACCAATCTCTTCTTCTTTTCTGTCGCAGTTCAGCTCCCATTACAGCACCAGCTATCACCTTACCAGAACCACCATGAGCTCAATTCAACCCCTGCACAGCAACCTAGCATTCATCTATTGCATACACACTATCTCAGGCAATCTTTCATTGCTCCATAGTGCAATCATTGCAGTGCCAAACCTGCAATGTTCTTTAATGCCATTACCCAACTGAAGCAACATTTCTGTCTACCATCTGAGCAGCACCACATCACCAGGTTCATTTCCATTGCATCATCTGTAGCTCCACCTCACCTCCATCATTCCCTTTCATTACAGCAACAGGTCCAGTTTCTTTGTAATTTGAGCAGCAGCAGACTATTCTCCATTTTCTTGTAAACCCTAAAATTATCACATCAAACAACTATCAACACATAACCCAGTTTCCATTTTCTGCAATTTCAGATCCCTGATAGAACCACCACCATTTCAGCTGTACCACTGACTCCATAATCACCTCCAGGCTTCATCTGTGTTTTCTCACTTCTCTATCATCACTTTGAATCAGTAACAAACTCTTCAGAAATCAACAGCAACATCTCATTCCACCAAAACAACTCAAACCCCAATTTCTTTAATAGCAAACCCTAACATTTCAATTCCTTCATTACCTTGTTGTCAACAGTAAAATCAGCAAAACCCCATCAATTACTTCTGCAATTTGAGCCTATAACTCTTCTTCTTGCTGATTCAAATCCATAACAGCAGCAATAATTTCATCTTCTCAATCTGCTCATCACAATCTCTTCCACATTTACAGAAACAACAACTCCAATTGAACCCAGGTTATCTTCTAATCTCAAATCATCAGTTCCAAAAGCGTCTCGATTTCATCTCCTTCACTCAGAATAATGGAGCCGCCATGATTTCACTCAATTTCAGACAGAATAATAAAAACGGCGATTCTTCTCTCAAATTTAGGTTGTGTAGGAAAAGGGATGGATATGTCCACCCGGTGATGGGATAAGGGACAACCATCTCACACATAGCTTGTCGGTTCCAGGAGAACCAACGAGCCTAATTCTCCGTTCGATCGTCGATTATGGGAAACTGACACTTCATTCGCCACCTCTTCCTTGCGCAATCTCATTGGCTCCATGTCTCGCTTATGAATTGACCTCCTCGCTCCATTTAGCTCCAATTGAACGTTTTCTTCTTATTTCACTCTGAATGACTCCAAAGCACCTAATAACTCAAATTCAAACATAAGATACATAATTCACACGAAAACTCGCAAAGAAAGCATAAATACTAGATATAAAATTAGGTGTTTTAGACACCTATCAGTAGCGGAACGCTATAACGTTCATTACAAGAGAACAATTCCAGGGCTTTGTGAGAAACCTCGCGCCACAAGGCGAGTCTTTATACTATAAGACTGCTTTCTTCTCATTATGCTTTGTGACAAATTAATCATGTATGTCCAATAGGCTTTACAATTGGTTGGTTAGCACTACCACACCAAATACCTGTATATTTGTCAAAGAACCAAGTTCTAACTGGATTGTATGGGCCAAATATGCTATTTATTTGAAATTAATCAAAATAAAGCATTGTTCGATCTCATTTTGCTCTACTTTTGGAGTAACTATTTATGGATTATATCATCACTGTGCACGCATGATCCTTCCATTGACTCATGTGCATTCTCATAATCCGTCAGGATTTCATTGTTCTCTAGAATCATTTAAAACTTCGGAGCGTCCTCCAGTATTGATTCATGGAAATAGTCAGAGATAATCAAATGAGATTATTTCATTAATGATACAAATTAGGTTGTGCCTTACTCATCTACTTCCTTTCTAGGTGAGCATTGATCGAACCTGGTGGTCTCTCCATCTTCCTTTATGGAGCCACGGCCTTAACTACACTTCCACCAAGTGTAGTTGCAACACCTTAGTCTATGGTGTACCCCATACTGAGGATTTCTAACCTTGCAGGATTATTTACAGCTGGTTTGTATGATCTTGTCACGTTGCCGATATCGGTGCACTTTCTGAAATCGATTATTCTTTGTCACTTCACATTTACATTTGTGAAGTACAAGAATTAATGTGAGACACAGTGGGAACACACCACGATAATTCCTGTCGTTCCCTTAGAAACCACTTTTTCTTATCTCCCCAAACGACGGGAAGACTGTCTCATTAAATTGACAACCCGCAAATTTAACGGAAGAGATTTCCTGCCAAAGGTTTTAAAACGCGGATAATTGTTGGGAACTCATTTCCAACAAAACTACTTAACAGTTTTGAAGACCCATCATAGTACGATGTGGAGTCGTAATGTCACATATATAGTGCAACAAAAAATGCATAAGAACACGAATGTCGGGCTTAAATCCGATTTACCAAGCCCAGTACGCATAAAAGGTTGACTAATATTGGGTTCTAAAACGAATTAAGTAAAGATGCATTAATATTTCATATTCCCCAAGCAGTTAAAGGTAGGTTTGTACGCATAACCATGCCTTAGGCACCATCTGCAACCTTTGACGATAGCCTTTGTGAGACCATGGGGTATATGATACTCTGCATTGATCCTATTAAACATGCAATAACCATCAAGTCCTTTTGATATATACTCGCTAGCATTTACAAGGGCTGGTGAGCCCTTACATGTAAAATATGTGCTAGTAGTTTTCCAAACGCAAATTTCTTGGGAACTATAACTAGTCCAAAATGTCAAAACATTCACCAGAGCCATAAGTCACTTTAATGGTCAGCATTCTGATGAATATTTTTCTAAATTTCACCTTGTTTTCTTTGTAATATGGAATTTTTACTGAAGACTTTGCAAAAATGAGTGATATGCTTTCTTACCTAAAAGCATAATGGGAAGGGGGGTTGTGCATCTAGTAATTTAGAAAACACTTATTGAGAGATATGCTGTCACTTTGCATTCTGTCAATATTTTTCCCATTTTCGTTCACTCAAATAAAGTGATATTTGTATGAGTTCTTTCAAAACAATCATCATGTCACAACCAAAGTTTCTTTATGGTTATGCCCAAAGCCTGTATGAGTCATTTTCCAACATTTCATCGCCGAATCAATATGGATTCAATAATCCAAATATTATAGTGAATTACATTGCACTAGATTGACTCATTAGTTTCTCTAAAATATATTTCCTTCCAAATATGTTAGAGACTATAAAAGATACAATCAATTACATTCTCATCATTTTGATGTTCCACATGATATCCATTTGCAGTGGTTACTTGGGAATTTAACAAGGTGTGATTATCTCTTGGTACATCTAGAGATTTGCGACGTTTTTGTTCTATCTTGAAAAAAAATGAGCAGTGTTGCGCTCGATAAGATAGTCAATTGGCCAGGCAAAGTTCTTGTTTCCATTAAAGTTGATGTGAAAATTGGTTGTTACTATTATACACATACACATTACATTTTATATACCAACACCTATGACCAAGTGCATTTCCAACTCTTTTATTTACGATGGGAGCTAGAATTACATTTTAGCTGATCCTATGTTCAATTGATACCTATACTTTGGTGTCATTACTGCTGAAGAAAAAAATAATAATATTTTTGTCTCATGATATATATGTCCCTTTTCACATGCTTTATATGAGTCGGTACGTCTAACCCTCATTACTTTGGGGTTCTTTCCATTTTCAATTTTGCTACATTTAACTTAATTTGAGAAATTTCATTATCTCAATAGACCAAGAGAATCTCACTACACATGTCAACCACTTACTTTAGATTGAATATATTACTAAAGATAATTCTCTTGTTGTCATACTTCAACATATATCGGTTCGTTAGCATTATGGATGAAGTAGATAAATGAAAATTTTATGACTCATATCATCTTTTGTGAGTTCTTCCACAAAAATTGGAATACATGTGATTTTATTTGAACGTATGTTTTGAAACTACTGACAGATTAATAGTCGAGCAAGTGGATACATTCCACGGAACATTCAAAATTTTGGGAAAATATCAAGTATCCAATAATGGTGCTCAAGTACTTCTAAGCCCCAAATGAATACATTGGAATTGAGTTGGTACAACCAATTGAACAAAAAAACACCATTCAACTAAAGCAATATCATATTCAAGAGAACAAAATAGTACTAAGACCAAAATTCTAAATGATCGATACCAACAATCATATTTTAAATTGACCATTTATATGATGTGGACTTATCTTAAGACAAAAATAAACAAAACTAGGCATGTGCTAAAAACAAATAAATAGGCCTAGCAAGTGCTCAACATAAAAACACACATTATAGTTACATACCTCAGACTTTGGTTCCCGCTGTATATACAGAAAACCGGAACAGTCTTAAGCGTGCACAAGCAGAAAACAGGCTGGAACAGGACAGACAGAAACCAGTAAACCGGGTTGGATCAGGATCAGGACCGGGTTGGATCGGGATCTGGATCGGGACCGGGTTGGATCGGGGAATTTCACTTTCTCAGCGTTCAGACAGGGTTTACAGAAACCCTTAGTTCTCCCCGGATCTGGATGGAGCAGACGCTCTTTTTCCTCCTTCCCCACAACAGACAGCAACAAATCTGGAAGAGACGGTCGCTTTTTCCCCTCCTTCCCCACTTTTCTCTGGGAATTACACCCACCGCCTATGAACATAATCAACCACAGCCGCGTACGAATACATTACATATTAGAATATTGCAATCATCTTATTCCCTATGCTATAGACGTTTACACATGTCAAAATCAATTACCAATCAATGGCACCCACGAATATACTAATACAACATAAAATTTAATCATTTGATTTCTGGTATATCTCATGTTCAAATCAGTTTTAGCGATTTGATTCCAGGAAAAGAAGAGATAAAAATATGTATAGGAGAAGAGGTTCCAACTTATCTGATTTGGGGATGACGATTCCATTGATTCCAATGATTCCAACATAGTGTATTTGATTGAAAAATAAAATAAAAATTCTTCAGGGATTTGATAGCAACCCAAAAAAGAAAAAAAGATCAAAATCCATTGCCGCAGGGTTAGAGCTCGTGCGTGATAACGTTTTGTAGTGATAAAGGTGAGAAAGAGGCAGAGTTTCTTATTGATCATCAGCACGGTTACATGGAACAATGTCCTTTATATACATGTAGAAGGGAGACCCTAGATATCTAGTTGGGCCGCACATCTACGGGATGTAGGCCCTACAACACTTTACCAATATTAATTTATTAGTCCAAATTTTTTAATAGACGTCATATTGAAATGCATATTGGGATGATGATTATGAGCCTAGCGAAATTTTCGATCTCGAATTTGTACGTAGATATGATTTTATCAATTAGATTTTGAGACAACATTGTGAATGTGCACATAATAATAATGTCTATCTTTGTGCAATAAACGTGAATAAATGGCTAGCAAAAATGTGATTGCTAATCTCACTAAGGGTGACAAACTTGATGGGAAAAACTATGATGTGTGGCATAAAAAAATCCGATACTTGTTGGATGATGGAGGACAAATGGAACTCCTAAAAATGAAAAATGGTCGGACCCGCAGAGGGTCATACTGCCCAACACCGTCGTGATCTTGAAGCCTACGATGCATGGATTAAGAAAGATCGTAGTGCACGCCACACTATGTTGAGTAGCATGCACAATGATCTTATTGGACAATATGAGGATTTTCCTACTGCCAAGTAAATGTGGGACCGGATAAAATTTGACTTTGGTGGTACGTCCACTACTAGACTTCGCAGCTTAGTGCTGAAATTTGAGGTTTACCGAAAGGATCCCAAGCATTCAATGGCAGAACATCTAAGAAGGATGTCGTCAATGATTCGTGAGTTGAAATCTGTTGGGAATGTTCTTAGTGATGAACAACAACTTTAGCTGTGATAAGGTCATTGCCTGATTATTGGGTGCATATGAAGCAAATTCTGACTCATAATGAAAGCATCAAGAATTTTTCTGACATCTCTCGACACGTTGAGCTTGAAGCTAAGCACCAAGAGGCAACACGTGTGGCTACCTTGTATGCTCAAGGTGAGCGCAAACCACAAGGGAAGTGCAATAACAATAGCCAAAGGGATTCTGAAAAGGCAGAAACCATCTAAGCGCCGTCGTGGAAAGCGTATTGGTAAAAGAGACAAATCTAAGATGAAATGCTATAACCGTGGAAACAAAGGTCACTTTGGTCGTGAGCTCACTGAGCTGAAAAAGGTTCTTTGTTCATTTAACTCTGTTTACACATTTGTGTGTTCACAATGGTTGCTCACTCTCTACCTGAATGGATTGTAGATACAGGGGCAACAAAACATGTAGCTCGAGATCGAATGGGGTTCGTAGATTATCGACGTATTTCACGTGGTACATATAGAGTCTATATATGCAATGGCACATGTGAGGATGCTATGAGAATTGACACATATCAACTCTCTATGCGCTTTGGACGCATTTTAACACTTCACGATGTGTTATACGTACTAGGAACTCATCATAATCTACTTTCAGTTATTTCGCTTCTTAGTTTAAGGTGATCTTTTTAAAATATAAGACGGTATGTTGGACATCTTCTTTTATGGTACTTTGTTTGGACATGGTTATCTATGTAATAATTTCTTTAAATTAGACTATGTTTTATTCATTTTCTTCCGAGACTTTAGTGTCTGATGCTAGTAGTAGTAATGTTATTAAGCGTGTAACTTGGCATGCTAGACTAGGCCACATTGGGCAAGACAAGATGACTCGGTTAGCTCGAGAAGGCCATCTTGGCTCACACTCTAAAGTTTCCTTACCCGTATGTGAACCTTGTTTAGAAGGAAAAGCTTGTAGAAAACCTTTTGGTAAGGCCAAACGTGCTACTCAACCTTTTGAGTTGGTGCATTCTGTTATTTGTGGGCTTATGAATGTTAAAGCTAGACATGGTTATTCTTATTTACTCACATTTATTGACGATTGTATGCGATTTGGTTTTGTATATTTGATTGCTCACTGCTATGAAGCCTTGGATTATTTCAAGCGCTTTGTTGCAGAAGTTGAGAATCAAACTGGGAAGAGTTTAAAGACTCTCCAAACTTACCATGGACGCGAATATTTATCCGATATGTTCAGGGAATTCTGTGAGAGTACGGGAATAATTAGATAGAAGGAATAGAACATTATTGGATATGGTTAGATCAATGATGGAGCAAGCCAACCTCCCAATATCTTTCTTGGGGGGGGGGGGGGGATGATATTATGACCGCGACCTATATTTTGAACCGCGTCGCAACTCATTCGGTTCTTTTTACGCCATATGAACTTTGGAAAGGCGAAAAACCTAATTCAGGAAATTTGCGCCTATGGGGTTCAGCTAGTTATATTCACAACATTTCTCATGTGTATGGAAAGCTAGGTCCTATAGCAAGAAAGCTTATCTTTATAAGATATTCTGATTGCTCAAAAGGCTATGTGATGTATGGTGAACATCCACGTAGAGGGATGACTGAGATAGAGTCCAGAGATATTGTTTTCATTGAAAATGATTTTCGTCGAATCACTAACATTAACAAAAACTTGGAACTCTTTGAAATAGAAGAGAGAAAAGATATCTTACCATCTTAGAGTGAAGGTATGGAATTAGTTTCTCAACCTATAATCACCGAGGATAGTGGGAGTGATCTGCATCCTAGTGGGAGTGAACCACCAGAGACACAAGTTTTTGAACCACGCAGAAGTGAGCGTGCAAAAGTAACCCGTCGTCACTTTGAGATTGAAGGGGGACTATTAATGTATGTTGTGAGTATTGAAGGTGATCCTACACCAGAAGTTTTGTTAACGAGGAAATCGCAAATGCAGAAAAACCCCGAGACCTAGTCCAGATTTGAACACCACACTGTATTAAGCCGCTACAGACTCTAGCCTACTACAATTTAACTTCGGACTGGAATGTAGTTAAGCCCAAACCAATCTCACACTGATTAACGTACAGTCGCGTTCCTTACATCTCTAAATCCCAGCAGGACTCTACGCACTTGATTCCCTTAGCTGATCTCACCCACAACTAAGAGTTGCTACGACCCAAAGTCGAAGACTTTATAAACAAATCTGTCTCCCACAGAAAAGTCTATTCAGATAGATAAATTTGTCTCCCACAGAAATACCTACGAAGTTTGTTCCGTCTTTTGATAAATCAAGGTGAACAGGAACCAATGGATAATCCGGTCTTATATTCTCGAAGAACAGCCTAGAAATATCAGTAACCTCAAAATAACTTAACTATATGGTAGTAGAACAAGTTATTGTGGAATCACAAAGAATGAGACGAAGAGCTTTGTGATTACTTTTTATATCTTACCTATCACAGATAAATCTCGAGCAAATCTTAGAGAAGATAGTACTCAATACGATAGAACAAGTAAGATAAGAACACGCAACTACAGAGAATATAGTTGGGTCTGGCTTCAGAATCCCAATGAAGTCTTTAAGTCGTTAAAAATATAATGGTTTTAGTAAAAACCTAGGTTAAAGGAGAATCGACTCTAGTCGCAACTAGTATCACACAGGAGGTGTGGGGATTAGGTTTCCCAATTGCTAGAGTTCCCCCTTATATAGTATTTAAATCGGGGTTCGATAACTTTGGAACAAAGCAATCAATATTCACCATTAGATAGAACCGGATTCAAGATTCAAGCTAATATCTTTCCACCGCTAGATGGTCTTAGCTTGTTAGACACAAATGAAATATACCTTCATTTAGATATGGGTAACCGTACCTAAATGTGTATATTGAGTTGGCTCAATAACAGTTAACAGAAGTTAGCCATATGAACACTTTTGTATTAACCATGTTCATATTAACACTTTTGATCAATTGATAATCAAATGAATCTAATTGTGTTACTCATAGAGTTGTTCAATTCTTTATATTCTCATAGAAGTATACAAGACACAATTGAAGCAAAACCGGATTGATTCAAAATAATCAGTTCATGAACATTTTAGCCACTGTTTGCAAAGATTGCATTCCTTAATATATAAATGTATTTGTTCAAGAGTATGAAGTCATACTTAACCGATTTTAGAACTTGAACCACTCAAGTTTACAAACGGGTACGCAAACTTAAGTGCCGGACATTGGTCACAAGCCGACAGTTTGTAAACGGGTACGCAAACTTTAGCTCCGGACCGAACTCAGTTGAATCCGTTTGCGAACGAGTACGCAAACTTGGTTCCCGGATTTCAACACTTAAACCAGTTTGCGAATAGGTATGCAAACTTAGGTACCCTGACTTAAACAGTTGAATAAGTTTGTGAATGGGTATGCAAACTTAACTTCCAGTCCTGAATTCCATCATAACAGTTTGCACACTTAGTACACAAACCGTAATGTGTCCAGACATGGGTTTTAGCTCTTAACTCACATTTCAATCATTGAAACATTCTTAGAAGACGACAATAGCTGTCTCACACAAACTATTAGCTTATAAGCAATTTTCAAGTGATCGAATGATCAATACGAAACATTAAAGTCTGCATCAAATGATTTGTCTCGCACAAATCATGTAAGATGTTACCAGGTGATTTTCACATGATCATCTTTTGAATTTCGTCAAGAATAATGATGAACGAAGTTAAAGCAAAAAGCTTTCCAACACATATTCCGAGAAAGATATAAGCGAGTTAAACTCAGCTCGAAATATCAAATGTGTATAATGTAAAGTCTATATATTTATACGACTTTGTCTCAATATGAGATAAAATAGAATAGACTTCTGAGTGATAGATGAGTTCAAGTATCCACATACCTTTTGTTGATGAATTTCCACAAGCTCCCCTTAGTAGTTCTTCATATTCAATCGATGAACGCCGTGAAGTATAAAGCTCAACTACACATTCTATCCTAATCCGAGACATAGCTATATGTAGACAAGAAATCAAGACTTATAGTTTTGACAACTAAAGACAAACAAGCTTGAGATAGCAACGCTTGCAAGTTCGACCGAGCGTTGCTCTAACAAAGGCATAACTCCATATTGTTTCATCTTACCAATTGTTTTGTGAAGGTTACATGGTCATAACAGCCAATAGTGATGTATTTGGCATGTATTACCGACTTGCAAGTACTATTAGGCATTGGTCATGCCTTGGGATAGCACATAGGCCATCACAAACCTATTTTCCGAGTCATTACTCCTCTTCGACCATGTTGTGCATCATTCCAGTGATGCAAGTCGCTTATATACAAGCTCCCCTAACTTGCAATCTTGGTTACCTTCCTCTCCTACCCATGCCCAATTTGGAATTGGTGCATCCCAACATCGTATAGCTTGACAACGATGTAAAAAAACTACCTCATCAAGTGCGTTGCATTTGTTCTTAATTAAAGGATATGAGAAACAAAGTTTTAGACCGCAAGCGCTGTGCATTGCGAATGCCGACATACCCAACCTATACCATGAAGGGCACATACCATACTTCATCAAGTTCGGAACTACATGCGTGACTTTACGAATACATGCAAGTGGCAATTTCTCGCATTGCTAATACTAGTGTGCCAAATGGATCCTTAGTTTGACTTAGGTTTCATACTCCACAAATTATATGGGATCACAGAGGTTCGTCCTTGATCCCTATAAATAGTGACTTTTAACCTTCATACTAAGGATCCCGAATTATACTAAGGATCCAACTCGCAATAACAATGAAGCTTTCTCTCTGCTACCTTTGTATTTAGCTTATTATATCTTGAGTACCTACACTTGGGTGCATTATATAGCATTGCTCGCAACTACACTCGGCCTTGCCGATTCTGGTATACGAAAGTATATAACAAATTATTTTTACCTACTTTCACAATTTCTATAACAAATATGAGATTCGAGCTCATTTAGACATACACCTAGGTATTTTGTACCATTAGATTCTTTATTTACCTCATTTGATTCTTTATGTGCTTTATAACTATCTTTATTTTAGGTTTGGATTTTGTTGTGGGACAAAATGATATAGGCTTTCTGCAATATTGATAATCCAAAAAAAAAAATTGATGATCCAAAATTTAATCGTCTGATTACTCCTTAACTAGTACTTTATGCCCTCTTTGTCGTCAACATGAGGTAGAAACAACATACCACATAATGTGGAATTTTAAGTATACTTTTGGACTGTATATTTCATTGACACTTCTAGAGTAGCTTGAGCAGCTGAACAGACAATTGTCAAAGCTTTTAAAGAGCTAATAAGAGATGTAATGACTTATGGCCAATGATTTCAAATGATATAGTCCGGACAAAATGGAATGAACTTAGTACATGGGGGTAGAGATAAAAAGTTTGAAAATAGATTGGTTAAGAACAAAGTAGTTAATATCGTGTATCGGTATCGTATCGGTTGGGTTCGATACACCTATACAAAATATTATATCGGTTTTTATCAGTGATACATCATTAAGAACGAGAATTTTAAATATTTATAAATGTTGCAATCTAAAAAATTTGATGCCATATGATGCATTAATTTTCAAGATCAAAAGCTTCACAATACAAATTCAATAACATTCCACCATCACTAAAAAAAAAGTTGTAAATTTCTTTACTGAAACTGATTGAGTTTTCAAGGGTATAGAGGAAGAATATGATTAGGAGGAAGAGTTCTATTTACAAAATTTCATATCTAAATAATTTACTCTACCAAATTACCCTTGCCGATATTATCAGTGTACCGGTGAACCCGATATATCGGTTTGTACCGGCCGATACAAGCGTTTTTATCGTTTAATCCTTGTATCGCCGATATTTTAGATATCGTACAAATATTTTCCGATACACGATAAAAACCTATAACATCGGCCGATACAACCGATATTGACTACCTTTAAGAACCTGCTAAAAGTTTGGAGCTATATTGGAAATACATTTTTTTTTCTCAATGCAGATAATATGTTAAATTAGAATATATATGACAATAGACTCCTTAATTTTGAAATCTTTATTTTTGATTTAAGTGGTTTCTTGCACGTAATTTTTAATATTAATAATATCTTTGTATCTGCAAAAATACTATTTATTGTTTTTTCATTTTAGCCTAAAAATTGATTTTTGTTAAAGGGAAAGCCAAAACTTATGGGGGAAAGCTGACTTTTAGTCAAACGTGCTTGACCTTGACTCAAATAGGGTGCAAATATTAATAAGAACTAAAACTAATCCCTGACGTTAACTCTTCCACCCTACTAAGACGAACCAAAACTCATTCCTGACGTCAACTCTTCCACCCTACTAAGAAAAATGATAGTTGAAACTGAAAATTGCACTCTACTGCTTAGACTAATTCGTTAATTTGTTGACTATTTTTTTAGATTGGTATTGTTATTAATGGCAATGTCAACTGGTTTTTGTTTAATTAGTATGCATTATCATATCACATAAGTGATCAGATGCTATGTCATCATCGAGGTTAATAACTATAAGATGATAATCATATAAATGATAATAAATACATAGGGAGAACCCATATACTACTACTCAAAGAAAATAAAAACGTTCCCCATATATAACTTGCTAGCTTTATCGTTGAAAAAACAATAATACTGCAAGAGTCTTGACTTTGGCCAGGCGATTTTGACCGAAAAGTCAATGCGATAAGGATTTTCAATCCTCTGTGATTCTGGTTCTCTAATTCCATCACCATGTCTGTTGGTGGCGGTTCTCATCATTCTGATGGGGTTTTCTCTCTATCTTCACCCTCCCGGGGGGATAGAGGGCTGGTGTGGGAGGATCTAAATCTGCGGTGCGGGATTCTCATGGGTTTCGATCTAAGTCTTCATCTGAGTTCCTTTGGTCGAGATATGTTTGCAAAGAAGAAAGAGGTTTCACCTGATGCTTCTATAGACTTTGCATCTCCTGGTTTTATTGATGATAAAGAGGTAGTGGATGTGTTGGAGGAAGATGTGGATGATGATTTGAAGTTCTGTGAAGATTTGTTGATTGAGGTTTTTGTGGGGAAGAAGTTTCCTTATATGATGGTCAAAAATGTTGTTCTTCGTGCCTGGAAGCCTAAAGGTGCTATGCAGATGACTATTCATGGTGAGTCTAATTATTTGTTTGAATTTGATGATGAAGGGGATCGTGTTAATGCTATTGAATATGGTCCTGTGTTTATTGCTAGTCAAGTGTTTCTGGTACGCCCATGGCATCCTTTAATTGAACAGGAAATTGCTGCAATGAAATCTGTCCCGATTTGGGTAAATTTGCGCAAGGTACCATTGCATATGTGGAACGTTGCTGCTCTTTCGAGCCTCATTGGGAAACCAATTATGATGGATAAATATACATTAAGTAGAGCAAGAATGAATTTTGCTCGTGTTTTAGTTGAAATTAACAATGATTGCAAGTATCCCTCAGTTATTCATGTACACTATAAGGGAAACACGTAGTGGATGTAGAAGTTGAGTATTCTTGGAAGCCACCAGTGTGTTCAGAATGTGCTATTTTTGGTCATTCCCTGGCTAAATGTCCGAGGGAAATTCCTAAAGCTCCTGTGGTTGTGGAGAAGAAAGGAACAGATGGTGCAGTAAAGCAAGTTTGGGTTACAAAAGGATCTAAACGTATAAATGGTAAATCAATGCCAGAGGAGAACAATAATTCTATGGACCAAGATCCTATTGAGTGTGTTTCTTCTCCTACTGGAAATAAGGAAAATAGTGTTATGGTGGAGGACAAAGTTGAAGTTCCTATTACTAATATGTTTGAGGTTCTGGTACAACAACAAGAGGATACTTCTATTATGGAGGGTGTTGGGCCGGTTAAAGTGTTAACACAAAAATTCAATTCTGCTCAGGCAAGTAATAGCTTGGCTTCTAGCTCTCAACAGACTGATACAAATCTTCCTAGTGGAGTAAGAGGTAAGTTTTTAGCTAAAACTAATGGTTTTTCTTTGGTTTATATAGGACCTAAGGGTATAGACTTGAAGAAGTCTAGAGTTCTCAAAAGACCCCTAATGGTTCTTAATGACAATGTTTAAAATTGGGTGTTGGAATATTAGAGGGTTGAATGACTCTCTAAAACAAAAAGAAGTAGGTAGGTTTATTGCTTTCAATAAATTATCCATAGTAGGAATAGTTGAAACTCATGTGCATGAGTTAAATAAGGATCAAATAAGAATGTCTATAAATAAAAACTGGCGGTTTTTAGATAATTATGAGAATAATGGTTCAGGTAGAATTTGGGTTAGTTGGAATCCCTTGGATGTGAGTATTACAATCATTCATTCTGCTTCCCAGGCTATCTTTCTTGAAGTTACTATTTCTAGGAATCTGAAATTTGATGTTTGTTTTGTGTATGGGGAGAATGATAGTCGTTATAGAGTTGCCCTGTGGAATGATATTATTGTGTTTGCTCCTAGTTGTGAAATTCCTTGGATGGTGCTAGGGGACTTTAATGAAATTTTGGCTTCTCATGAAAGAGTTGGTGGTAATAGTGGTACTAATTCTTCTAGCAAAGATTTTTTGAACTGCATTAATCTGTCTCATCTTTTGGATTTGCCTTTTTCGGGGGATTTCATCACTTGGTCCAATAAATAGCTAGGATCGGGTAGGATTGTCTCTAAGATTGACAGGGTTTTAGTGAATATAGAATGGCTGTCTTGTTTTACCAACTCCAAAGCCGAATTTCAAAATTCTGGAATTTCTGATCATGCTCCTATGGTGGCTTATATTTTTGAGAGAAGAGAACATGGGCCTCCTCCGTTTAGGTTCTTCAATTATTTGTCTGAAGAGCAAGATTTCTTTGATATTGTTAGGACTGCTTGGAGTGAGAAGGTGCAAGCGAACCAAATGTTTGTCCTGGTTTCTAAGATGAAGAGGGTTAAAACTATGTTAATTGATTGGAAGGAGGTTAGATTCAGAATCTTTCAGAATCTGTTGTGAATGCCAAAGAAGATATGGTACAGGCCCAAGTTGTTGTTCAGTTAAGGCATGTGGATGCTGAGGTTGCTTATAGGGACAAAAGAGATATATCTCATTATGCTAAAGAGGCTAGATTAGAAGAATCAATGCTTAAACAACAGTCTAGAGTGCAGTGGATGGATTTGGGGGATTCTAATACGGGTTTTTTCCATAACTCTTTGAAGGAGAGAAGATGCAGAAATAATATTCTAACTTTAGAAGATGGGAATGGTAATTTGCTTGAAGAAGATAAGGACATAGATTTAGAATGTACTCATTTTTTTACTTCTTTATTCAATGGTAATTCGTCTAAGTCTTTATTTGATGAAGATGTGGCTTTTCTTCAATTTTCTAATATTGTCTCTAATGAAGATATTGATGCTTTGAGTGCTCCTGTCATAAGAGATAAAATTGTTTATGCATTATCTTGCATTGGATCTAATAAAGCGACGGGACCTGACGGCTTTACTAGTCATTTTTTTAAGGTGTGCTGGCATATTGTAGGAGATGATTTCGTAAAAGCTATCACCAATTTCTTCTTCAAATCAAGGATGCTGGGAGAGGTAAACAGTACCTTCTTGACTTTGATTCCTAAAGTTGAGAATCCTTCTTGTATTTCTGACTTTCGGCCTATTGCTTGTTGTAGTGCATCTCGAAAATTCTTGCAATTAGGATGAAGAGTGTCTTGAAAGACTTAGTTAGCCCTAACCAATCAGCTTTTATATCGGGTAGGTCTATACAAGACAACATTATGTTAGCTCATGAACTTTTCTGGAACTATCATCGAAAGAATGGCCCTCCGAGATGTGCTTTAAAGATTGACCTGAGGAAGGCTTATGACACTGTTTCTTGGGAAACAATTATGTTATGTTTGAGGAAAATGGGTTTTCCGGATATTTTCATAGACTGGATTTTTCTGTGCATTTCTACTGCCAAATTTGTTGTGTTAGTAAATGGTTCTCCTTATGGTTATTTATCGGCGAGTAGAGGTCTAAGACAGGGGTGTCCTCTTTCCCCATATTTATTTGTCATGGTTATGGAAATTTTGACTTTATCTCTTAAGCATCAAGTGGAAGGTGGTAGATATGGTTTTCACCCAAGATGTCGTCTTACGAAGTTAACTTATTTATGTTTTGCGGATGACATTCTTGTGTTCTTTAAAGGGTCTTATGATGCTGCAGAATCTCTTAATTCTACTCTTTCTTTATTTAGAAAATTTTCTGGTCTTGAAAGGAATAAACAGAAAACTGCATTATATTACTCTTTCATTGATGATTCTATACTCAACGGTATAGTGCAGTACTTAGATTATACTACTGGTGAGCTTCCTATTCGCTACTTAGGTGTTCCCCTCCTATCAAATAAATTGGCGTATAAGGATTGTCTGCCTCTTCTTTCTAAATTCACTAAGAGAGCTCAATCGTGGAGGGCCAAGTGTTAGAGCATTGCTCGGTCGAGCTCGCATGCGTTGCTATCTCAAGCATGTTTGTCATTGTTAGTGATCAAAAATATAAGTCTTGATTTCTAGCCTATGTAGCTAAAGGTCTCGAACTAGGATAGAAAGTGTAGTTGAGCTCAAGAACTCCATGGCAATCATCATACAAGACGAAGGACTACTCGAGGAACCGGTGGAACTTCATCGACTAAAAGGTATGTGGAGACTTGAACTTAACTGTCACTCGGAATTCTATTTACTCTATCTCCTACTCTTGAGACAAAAGTCGTTTAGACGTATAGACTTTTATTATACACATTTGCTATTTCGAGCCGAGTTTAACTCGCCTATCTATTTCTCGAAATATGTGTTGGTAAGCTTTCGCTTTAGCCAAATTCATCTTTACCTAGTGACGAAAGTCATGATATGTTTTAATAACTTTGGAAAATTCCAATGACGAAAAATGGTCTGTGAATAACGACTATATAACGTTCTCTGAGAATGTTTCAATGATTAAAATGAGATCTTAGATTACATAACCATTGGTAGGATATAAGCATTGTTGTGGAAACACATATATGTATAAGTCCTTATTCCTTGAACCAAAGTTTGCGAACTTTGTTGATCAAGAGAAATGGAAGTGGCGCAAGCCAAGTTCGCGAACTCAGTACGCGAACTGGCAGAAGTTCTCACCAGAGAATTTCTGCTGGAGTTTGTGTACTCCTTCCATGAGCTTAAGTCCGCGAACCCAGTCCGCGAACTTGAGTAGGTTATATCTAAAACCGGTTGTTCTTGAACTAATGTTTATATAAAATAAGGAATGCTTTTGCAAACCATGGCTATAAAGTTCATGAACCGATTCGAGTGAATCAAACCGTTTTTGCTTCGATTGTGTCTTGTGTAGTTACATAAGATCTAAGCAATTGAACAACTCTCTAACTAGTTCATTTGAGTCATTTGAACTAGTTATGGTAAAGAAGAATATGGTTGATATGATAGTGTTCATATGGCTAACCATTTGGTTGACTGTTGTTGAACCAACAAATGTTAATGTTTGGGTACGGTTCATAAACCCAAAATTGAACATTTCGTTTGTGTATAACAAGCTAAGTTTTCGATCCAACGGTTGAGAAATATTAGCTTGAATCTAATCAGGTTTTCATCTAACGGTGAATATTGAATGCTTTGTTACTAAGCTAACATTGATTGCAAACCCTGATTTTAAATACTATATAAGGGAGAACTCTAGCAACTGGGAAACCTAATCCCCACACTTTACGTGTGATATTAGTTTGCTAAGCTAGAGTCGATTCTCCTTTAACCTTTGGTTTTCTTCTTCTAAAACCAGGTTAACTACTTAAAGACTTCATTGGGATTGTGAAGCCAGACCGATACTACTTTTCTTGTAGTTGTGTGATCTGATCTTGTTGTTTTCATCGTACGAGTACAATTAAAATAATTAGCTTGAGATTTATATCTCCGATAGGCAAGATAGAAAAGAAATCACAAACACTTCGTCTCATCGTTTGTGATTCCACAATATCTTTTTATTTGCGTTGATTAAGATTATTGTGAGGTGATCAATAATACTAGGTCTGTTCTTTGGGAATATAAGTCGGTAGGGTTATTGATTGGTTCCTGTTCACCTTGATTTATCAAAAGACGGAACAAAACTCATAGGTTTATTCGTGGGAGACGGATTTATCTATTACTATGGACTTTTCTGTGTGATACAGATTTGTTTATTAAAGTATTCAACTTTGGGCCATATCCACTCTTAGTTGTGAGTGAGATCAGCTAAGGGAATCAAGTACGTAGCATCTTGCTGGGATCAGAGGCCTAAGAGCATAACTTTACCTTGGATCAGTGTGAGATTGATTGGGGTTCAACTACAGTCCAGACCGAAGTTAATTTGGAGTAGGCTAGAGTCTGTAGCGGCTTAATACAGTGTGTGTTAAATCTGGACTAGGTCTCGGGGTTTTTCTGCATTTGCGGTTTCCTTGTTAACAAAATTCTGGTGTCTGTGTTATTTCTATTCTGCATTATATTTGTTTATATAATTGAAATATCACAGGTTGTGCGTTGTTCAATCAATTAGAATATCCGACCTTTTTGGTTGCTGATTTAAATTGATTGACACTTGGATATTGGTCTTTGGTACCATCCAAGTTATCTCTCTTTGATAAAGACTCTCGATTTCTATTTGCTTGAGTAAAGATCAAATCGAGAGATTGAGATATAAACTCGTTGATATACTTTTTATCTAGATTTAGTCTGATTGTCTAGTTGATTCTCTAGAAAGTATATTAGAGTTTGTCCATACAGATTGCTAAGCGAAATATTGGGTGTGGTTGTTACACCCCCGCTTTTTCAATTGGTATCAGAGCAGGCAAACACGTTTAAGACCTTATAAGTTTGTGTTTGTAGCTATCTGACTCTATGGATAGAGGTGCTATCTCTATAAACGTACCACCAGTCTTCGATGGCTCTAATTACTTATGGTGGAAAATTATTATGCGAGCTTTTCTTCAAGCGCGTGATTTTCAATCATGGGTATATGTTGTTAATGGCTATGATCCTCCCGTCATGGCAGTTGGTGATGTAAACGTTCCCAATAATATTGGTGAATACACCCTATTTGAGGTACTTGTTGTAAAGCAAAATTCCGACGGTTTGAATGCCATCATACATGCCATTACCCCAAATCTTTAGCACCATGTGACAAACTGCACTAAGTCGCAAGAAGCTTGGGATATCTTAGAAACCGTTTTTGAAGGTAATACCTGTGAAAAGGAAACTAGGCTTCAAAACCTTAATTCCGATTGGGAAAACCTTTGTATGGAAGATGAAGAAACATTTGATGAATTTAATCACAAAGTGTTTGAAATTGTTAATGCATCTTTTGCATTGGGTAAGACTATTCTGAAAAGGATATTGTGATGAAAATTCTCGGATCGCTCCATCCGTGATACGATTCTAAGAAGCATGCCATCGTTGAGGGAAATAACCTTGATAATCTCTCCGGAAATACGCTGGTTGGGAATCTTAAGATCTTTGATCATGAACATTCATCCAAGACTAAGGATGTTGCGTTCAAAGAACTAAAGGACATTAAATTACTTGATAAAAGTAAAAAAGTGTATATCTCTGAAGATGATCACTCTGAGACAGATTCATCAGATGATGATCTTGACAAATCAGTCTCGATGATCACAAGACAGTTTAGAGAACTTCTGCTGAAGAGAAGTAAACGGTTCTCCAGAGATAAGCCTAAGGCATCATCAAACCTCATAATCGTGTTCCTCCTAAAAATAGGGATATTGATAAACCGATGACGAGGATATGCCTCGGTGCTTTAAGTGTAAAGGATTTGGTTATTTTGCAAAACGAGTGCCCAAATCGTAGAAATACACCGGGAACAAAGGTCTTGGCTGCAACTCTTGATGAAATGTCCGACAACTATGATTTTAATGAAGACGAGAAATCAAGTGTTGCACTTCTTGGTGAAAGTATTGATTTTGATAATTGTAGCAATACATACATCAATCTTGATATTCTTTCGAGAAGATAATCCAACTATTCGGAAGATAAAGTTGATCCATACTTTGGAAACTCTGTTTATAATTTTTCAGGTTCCACTATGTGCCTAGCTGCATGCACATCTCAAAAGCCTGACTTTTATCCTAGATTGACGTGTTCGTATTGTTCTCAAAGGGGTCATGAACTTTCAAGGTGTTACAAGTATAAACACCAACTAAGGCACGTCAACAAATTTCAACGAAGAGCAAATCATTTAACAAGGAAGCTTAAACTTGCTCAGAAGACCGCTGAGGTATGTAGGATTTATCTTCATCTAAGAAGTTAGTTTCCAAGGAAAAACCAAGACCATTAGAGAAGAAAGTATGGTCGAGTCGGTTTGATAAACAGAAGTCTGAGGATTCCTCTCATGAGGAAAATGGTGGAAAAATTGTTGTTCACCGCAACGCAATTTAATTGTGCTGTTTGATGAAAATCTTGTCTCATGTTCCTGATCAAAGAGACAATGATTTTGTACCTCACAGGCTTTAGGAAAAGTTTTTTTTGCTCCTTTCTTTTTCTTAGTTTTGATTTTGTGTCTGTCAAACAAAAAGAAAGGGTACTATCGACAATTCTACTCTTCATAGGGTTGAGAGTGGTTGTGTACGAACCTGTTAAAGGTTTCAAAACCCTACATTCCTTTTCCTTCTTTGAAACTCCTTTTTATCCCAAGACTACTTGTTGAGACTGTGATTTCCTCTCACAAACCCATACACCTATGGATGCTCCAAGTGCTCTGTCTTCTGATAGAAAGGATGTTAATATGATTGTCAAGCCATCAATTATGAAGGAAAACGAAAAATCTCCGTTAGCTCCAACATTGAAAAGAAAAAGAAGGAATGTGAGGAAGCCAAGAGCCGTTCCTTCAAACTCTCAGAAGTTTTCTGATGTTCTTGAAGTGTTGAAAGAGATGGGAAAGGAGATTCAACAAATAAAGACTTTTGTGTTTAAGACTCATGAGATTCAGAAGGCTCTGGTTCGACATCATCATCCAAGAAGGTTTATTGATATAAACTCCTACCTTAATGAACCTTATGTCCCAATGGTTGTTGACGACAAGGAGTTCGGGGACGATAAAGAATTCTTCAAAGGTCTTAACATCTAGTAAATCTTCTATTTTTCTTTATTTTAGAAGAATAACTAGAGTTTGGAATAGCCATTATTGTGATTACACATAGCTATGTCCAACGTTCTCATCTTCATGTTTTTAGATTTATTGGTTTAAATCCTAAACTTGTTTGGAAGATGATTTTTGCAGTATTAATCTTTATGGTTTTATATATTGCAATTATTTATGGGATATGTGTGTTTGCGTCCGTGAACTATGATTGTCCCATATCTTGTCAAAAGTAAAGTTTTTCGTAAGTCGATATTCTTATATTGATAAAAGAATGAATGTACTTTTGACAAATACAAAAGTTAAGCCTATATTGTCAATTATTGATAGAAGGTAGGTTAAAATCTTTTGTTTTTCAAGTATTATGTCTATTGTATGTCTTGGTGAAAATTGTGATGGAAAATAGAATGAATCCTTGTGTATTCCACATTAATTGATCTTCCCTGATCCATAATTTTTGTGTATTACTGTGAGGCTCCGTAATGTGTCTTATGTTGAGGACTAAAACAATCAAAGTTGATTATTTTCATGGTTAGCTTTGTTGTTGTTCCATAAGGTACTTTATGACGAGCATATTAAACTAAATTAATCATCTTGTTTGGTTATTTAGTTATGACTCCATAAGTTTTCTTATGTTTGATCACTTTTGATTGGGTTGGTTATTTTCATAATTAACTTAGTCATTGCTCCATAGACTCTCTTATATGAGTATGGCCAATTAAATTGATTACTCTTTGTGATTAGTTTGATTGTGTATTTCGATTAAATTAATCATGGGTTCTCTTGTGGTTAATTTAATTGAGTATTTTGGATTCAAATTCATACTTGTATGTGATTTGTTATGTCCAAAGAAATCATTCTTTTCTTTCGAAATTAAGGTCGCTCTTGTTGTTCTTTCGGGAATGACATATTATGGGGGAGAGTTCTTTTTGAACTTGCGCTTAATTGTCATATCTTTGTGGGGAGTGCGGTGGCTGTGGAATATTATAGGGGTTATCTTGTATCTTTAAACTCCTTGATGAATGCATTTAGCTTCGGCTTTATGATTGCATCTAAATAAGATGATGTGTGTTTCTTTCTTTTGGTCATGAAACGTCTCTTTCGGAAATTTCATTAGGATCCAGTTCTTCTACCTTTGCCAATTTTATTGACAAAAAGGGGGAGAATTAATATGTAGTTCACACTACAAATACATATGGTTTTCGGATCATTATGTAAGGGGGAGTGGTTTCCATGTGAGATGGAGTATTGACTAAGGGGGAGTGATACATATCACCATAGTATTGTTGTTGAAGTTATGATACAATTGAACTTTGACGTTGTGTAATGATACTATGACAATGTATAACAATGATTGAGAACTCTTGTTTTCTTATTGTTATAGCTACGGATTTTTAACAACGATGATGCTAAACTTACAACCTTTGGGATCATTGGAGTACTTGGAAGTGACGAAGATTTCGACTAATGTTCAAGATTAGACATGTGGAAAAGGAGCCACAAAATTTAATTTATTTATTTTTTGTATTCCATATGTATTAATAGTTTTTCCGCTAAAATTGACAAATGGGGAGATTGTTAGAGCATTGCTCGGCCGAAATCGCATGCGTTGCTATCTCAAGCATGTTTGTCAATGTTAGTGATCAAAACTATAAGTCTTGATTTCTAGCCTATGTATCTAAAGGTCTCGGACTAGGATAGAAAGTGTAGTTGAGCTCAAGAACTCCATGGCAATCATCATACAAGATGAAGGACTACTCGAGGAACTGGTGGAACTTCATCGACTAAAAGGTATGTGGAGACTTGAACTTATCTGTCACTCAAAAGTCTATTTACTCTATCTCGTACTCTTGAGACAAAAGTCGTTTAGACGTATAGACTTTCATTATACACATTTGCTATTTCGATCCGAGTTTAACTCGCCTATCTATTTCTAGAAATATGTGTTGGTAAGCTTTCTCTTTAGCCAAATTCATCTTTACCTAGTGACGAAAGTCATGATATGTTTCAATCACTTTGGAAATTGCTCTGACGAAAAATGGTCTGTGAATAACGGCTATATAACGTTCTCTGAGAATGTTTCAATGATTAAAATGAGATATTAGATTACATAACCATTGGTAGGATATAAGCATTGTTGTGGAAACACATATACGTATAAGTCCTTATTCCTTGAACCAAAGTTTCCGAACTTTGTTGATCAAGAGAAATGGAAGTGGCGCAAGCCAAGTTCGCGAACTCGGTCCGCGAATCATGGAATTTCTCACCCGAGAATTTCGCTGGAGTTTGTGTACTGCTTCCATGAGCTTAAGTCCGCGAACCCAGTCCGCGAACTTGAGTAGGTTATATCTAAAATCGGTTGTTCTTGAACTAATGTTTATATAAACTAAGGAATGCTTTTGCAAACCGTGGCTATAAAGTTCATGAACCGATTAGAGTGAATCAAGCCGTTTTTGCTTCGATTGTGTCTTGTGTAGTTACATAAGATCTAAGCAATTGAACAACTCTCTAACTAGTTCATTTGAGTCATTTGAACTAGTTATGGTGAAGAAGAATATGGTTGATATGATAGTGTTCATATGGCTAACCATTTGGTTGACTATTGTTGAACCAATAAATGTTAATGTTTGGGTACGGTTCATAAACCCAAAATTGAACATTTCATTTGTGTATAACAAGCTAAGTTTTCGGTCCAACGGTTGAGAAATATTAGCTTGAATCTAATCAGGTTTTCATCTAACGGTGAATATTGAATGCTTTGTTACTAAGCTAACATTGATTGCAAACCCTGATTTGAAAGACTATATAAGGAGAACTCTAGCAAACTGGGAAACCTAATCCCCACACTTTACGTGTGATACTAGTTTGCTAAGATAGAGTCGATTCTCCTTTAACCTTTGGTTTTCTTCTTCTAAAACTAGGTTAACGACTTAAAGACTTCATTGGGATTGTGGCAGACCGATACTACTTTTCTTGTAGTTGTGTGATCCGATCTTGTTGTTTTTCGTCAAATGCAGTACAATTGAAATAATTAGATTGAGATTTATATCTCCGATAGGCAAGATAGAAAAGAAATCACAAAAACTTCGTCTCATCGTTTGTGATTCCACAATATCTTTTTTCGCTGCGTCGATTAAGATTATTGTGAGGTGATCAATAATACTAGGATGTTCTTTGGGAATATAAGTTCGGGTTATTGATTTGTTCCTGTTCACCTTGATTTATCAAGAGACGGAACAAAACTCATAGGTTTATTCGTGGGAGACGGATTTATCTATTACTATAAACTTTTATGTATGATACGGATTTGTTTATTAAAGTCTTCGACTTTGGGTCGTAGCAACTCTTAGTTGTGGGTGAGATCAGCTAAGGGAATCAAGTACGCAGCATCCTGCTGGGATCAGAGGCATATGAGAATAACTTTACCTTGGATCAGTGTGAGATTGATTGGGGTTCAACTACAGTCCAGGCCGAAGTTAATTTGGAGAAGGCTAGAGTCTTTAGCAGCTTAATACAGTGTGTGTTCAATCTGGACTAGGTCTCAGGGTTTTTCTGCATTTGCGGTTTCCTCGTTAACAAAATTCTGGTGTCTGTGTTATTTCTATTCCGTATTATATTTGCTTATATAATTGAAATATCACAGGTTGTGCGTTGTTCAATCAATTAGAATATCCGACCTTTTGGTTGTTGATTTAAATTGATTGACACTTGGATATTGGTCTTTGGTACCATCACCATCCAAGTTATCTCTCTTTGATAAAGACTCGCATATTTCTATGTGCTTGAGTAAAGATCAAATCGAGATTGAGATATAAACTCGTTGATATTCTCTTTATCTAGATTGAGTCTGACTGTCTAGTTGATTCTCTAGAAAGTATATTGGAGTTTTTCCATACAGATTGCTAAGCGAAATATTGGGTGTGGTTGTTAGACCCCCGCTTTTTCACCAAGAATCTTACTTATGCTGGTAGGCTACTTCTTATTAAAGTAGTTTTAAATGGGATTATATTTTTCTGGATTTCTTGTTTTGTTTTGCCGAAAAGAGTTATAAAGGAGTTAAATACTATATGTAAGCGGTTTCTTTGGGCTGGTGCTTACCTTGAAAAGAAATCGTGCCGGTGAAATGGGATTTGGTTTGCAGCCCTTGTGATGAAGGAGGATTGGGTGTCAGAAACATTAGTGTATCTAATGAAGCTACTAACTTGCGGCATATTTGGGATCTGGTCAGTGGCAAAGAAACTATTTGGACAGATTGGGTGATGAAGAATCTCATTAAGAAGCGAAATTTTTGGACTTTATCTATTCCCCAAGATGCTTCTTGGTGTTGGAGGAGACTTCTTGAGCAAAGGGAGCTAGCAAAAAAGTTTTTTCTGCACATCATTGGTGATGGATGTAATACCAATTGGCTATATGACCTGTGGCATCCTTGTAGCGATCCTATAATTTATCTTTTGCTTATTGATTTCTCTAAGCACAATTAGTAATCATTGTGTCGCTACTATCTTAATTTTTACGACTTGCCAGCCATACAGTTGGATAGTTTTTGGTTAGTTGTTAGAAGTTGCTAATTACAATGATAAGTTTGTTTACTGTGTTTTGTACTCCGTATTTGTTAGTGCCTAAGTAGCGTATTAAGGTGTTAAGAATTTCTGAACTTAGTCATCAAAGTTTATCACGTGTGGAGCTCGTATTTTGACACATAAGAGTTATCAGGTTAGGGACATGGTTGGCAAGTAAGGAAAGGATATGTAAAAACTCTCGAACATATCCAGCTGATAAGATTTCTTCGTTATTCAACGCCTGCTGTAGTCACAAAATCCGAGAAAGAATTCTGTGGAAAATCAAAATCATGAATCATATTCTAATTCTCCAATTGTAGAGATAGTGAGGTGGTGGTTAGGAAACCTTGAATTAGTCAATCACAATAGGGATTTGAAGATAATCGAAAAGGGGATTTTGGTGTTCTTGACTGAAACGTAAGGTATGATTTAACTTTTTTGTTGCTTGTTTAACTGTTTGAACCTACATGAATGGTTTATTGAAAGATTCTACAATTCCTACTACTCTTTAATCTTGTAGATCCCTGTGTTGGAAATATTTAGAGATTTTCTTTTGAATTTGATTACTGTGATATCTTAAAGCTAGAATTTGTTAGAGGTTGGTTTTATGAATCATCATGAAACTTGGGTTCTGGAAGAAAATTTGATGGATTGAGTTAAATATTATCATCTCAGGAATTTCATATATTGTCCTGTGACTTTTCGGCCTGATTCTAGACATTCTAGATATCAATCTCAGATGAGGTTGATTTTCACGAATTGTAGTCTTTTGAAAGACGAATCAATTGTAATATTAAGTGTTATGTCTTGAGCTACTCGATGCAAGATGTGCCTATTTCAATAACTACTATTCAACACTCTTGACCAACTCCATTTTTCGGTGATTTTGACTTATAGGCATCGTAAACTAGCCTAGACTTCTTCTGATAAATATTAGTTATCCTTTAAACAAGAATTCCAGCATGTCATTCAATGTTGCAATCAGAACTACGCTTTTTGATGTGTGCCAGTTTGTGAATCGAATGCCCTGCAATCCTGACAGTTTGTTTTCAAGGAATTTGACAACTTACAGCTTCAGTTATTCTTGGTTTTCTGCGGTTACTATTTATAACCTTCTCCAGTGATCCCTTATTGATTCTCTTTGTCAAAATGCCTTGTATTTATTTTACTTTATGACTAGGTCAGTATGTAATGTCGTGTAGTTCAGGGTCAGCGAGGTTGTTCTAGCTCTTTCTCTAACTTAAATTCCGTTTCGTTAAGGTATCTTGGGATTCGATAGGTGGGCTGCGGAAATTAAGGTTTGAGTCGTGAGTTGAGGTGGGAACTTACATTACTCTTTCGTAACCATTAATGTCTCTTTACAAAATTATATTTATGCACTTAATCAAACACATGCATCGTTGGATTTTTTATTCCTTAAAACCCTGTTGATTCTCTTGGCCTTTCTTTTACTTAGAAAGGACCTAAAACGTTGCTTGCTTGTATGAATGTTATGTGAAACAAGAGTTTCCATTTGTGGTATATAGGAATTCTACTCCTTCATTTATATCTACTCACTTTCGAGCTATGCTTAATAGGTGCGGGACGAGTCACCATATAGCTATCTAGGTGCGGGACGAGTCACCATATTATATATTGCTTAGAAGGAGTTAGTTCTGTATACGTGATTGTTTTGTGTGCGTTGGCTTCTTTTAATGTTTGAAGTACATGCTGTCTATTTTCAGTGGGTTAAGTGTGTTCTCAACGTTCGGTAAAATTGCATTGTTTGAAATTCAACTTTAATGATTTCATTTGAGAAGTGTAAGTGCCTACTGAGCTTGTTTAGCTCACTCCTTCCATCTCCTTTTAGTGGCAGGTAACCTTGATGCAAGTGGCGTAAATCAGGTCGAAGGAGAGATTAACATTTGGGTTGAGTAAGGTGTTTGGATTGTGAATAGGGTGATATCTGCCAATATCTTTTTGTGGGAAGTTCTGCGTAGATAGTTCTTAAAAGTGTTCTTTTGTTCTTTTGTTTTTTTGTTTTTTTTTTTTTTTTTTGCTTGTATGTAAAGTACTATTTTGTAAATACCGTATAGTGGGTAATCATCTATCACAAACACACCATATGTAAATAGTTAGTAATGTTTTGAATATATCCATGTTTGAGTCTAGGTCTTTACACTTGTGCTGAAGATTTCGTTTTAAAGGAATGAAGTTGTAGTTTCAGCAAGCTAAATATTTTCAATCAATCAGTCTCTTTTGGTTTTCTTATATTAGCATCTCTAGTATGAGATTAGTGTTTTAAACTCAGATTAGGAAAATGGGGCGCTACAATATTGGTATCAGAGCCCATTAGTAGATCTTATATGGGCACTTAGTAAAAGCTAGAATTAAAAGACATAAAGAATAAAAATCTTATTGAATATGATAGTTGTTATTTATGTTGTGTGTGATTAGTGTGCTTATAATATGTCTTGTAAAGTATTAGATATTAAGACTTATATTCTTGTTGCGGTGGCAGAGAATGGCAGACAATAATGAGAATCAGAGTTTGGAGGGTGGAACTGGTCAGAATATCGAGAGTAGTAATCTGGAGATATTAATGAAATCTATGGCAGATATGAGACAACATCAGCTGTTATTGGAAGAAAGACTTGGGCTTTTGCCTCCACGACACAACTCAGGGAGCGTAGGTCAGACTTCGAACCAAGGGGATCTGATTATGCCAGCACGAAATCAAAATCAACTTGGACAGTTACTTCAACAGTATGTAAAGCTCGCTCCAGAAGAATTTAATGGCAGCCCACCAAATCCCGAGAAGGCGGAAGAATGGTTGCAACATGCAGAACATGTTTTAGAACATGT